>JAOBYE010311095.1:13250-25401 GCA_025403585.1 Parazoanthus swiftii | reverse complement strand
GACCGTGACCATGACCGTGACCATAAACATGACCGTAACCACGACCACGACCGCGACCGTGACCACGACCGTGACCATAAACATGACCGTGACCGTGACCACGACCATGACCACGACCGTGATCACGATTATTATGATCATGACTTGTGTCCTTAATTGTAACAAAAAACGTCCTCAAAGTTACCTCCACTTCATCCAGTTGTTGCTTCAGCTGTTCAGGATCTACGCTAACCGGGCCATATCCTTGGACTGTTTTAGTCGCGTTCTTCAGCCACTCGGAAAACTCATCCGAAGTAGTTTGGAACTCTTCTGCGTTCTCAATGACTGTGTCCAGTTTGTCCTCCCGCTCTTCAAGACGACTGCACACATCCTTGAACCTTGATTAGGCAAAAAGTTAGTAAATCATTTGTTTTACTCTTAACAGAGCCAAGCGATGTGAGTTTCAAGTGAGTTTCAAGTCTCTGAAACAGAAAATCAGATTTTAAACACCAACACAGTTTAGGACCGTACGAAACCTGGTGAAACGTGTGGTTCCTCCAGACTTTTGGATTTTTCAACTTTTAAATAAATCTATAGCCTTTAGTAATTTGATATACGGTGTTTCCTCTATTAACCCAACCCCCTCCGGGGAGCTTATTCTTTTTTAGTGCTTTTGGACTGGTGGCCTATTAGAAAAGGGATGGTGGGAGTTGTTAGAGGTCGAGGCCGCTAAGAAACGTTCCTGATCTTTAGAAATTCATAACTAGTTATGATCATAAACTCGACAGATGAATCCAACCAAAGAGAAAGAACCACTGATAACGTTCAGGAATTTAAAGTAAATTCAATGTATACAATTTGGCAAGTACAGGCAGTTTTGACCTGGTGAACAAAACGCAAGAGTTATGAGTGTTACTGTATGCAACTCAAGTATATACATAGCACAAACATATACAGCTTTAACAAAGAAAAATACTGGCCTTGGGGGAGGGGGCTTAAAAATGGCTGGGGGGGGGGCTTGTAGGGGCTTGTTAGAGGCTAGAGGCTTAATCGAGAAAATTTGTCATAGAAAGAGCGTTATCACTTGTAAATAAATCTGCTGGGGCGATCTGTATTCAAATCAAATTCTCAATCACTGGTCTTAATACCTTTCACTGAGGGCTGCCAGCTCATCCTGTATTGGTGTAACGTTGACCAATTCACTGTCAGTATTTTGCATGAGGTCGCTAGCTGTCTTGGCCACTCGCTCCAAATCTTCCTTAGCATTGGCCAAGCTTGACAAAAGGGTCTATCGAAAGAAACAATAGTTTAGTTGAAAACAGGGTCTTATCGAATAAAACAAAATATAGTTGACTCCCGATAATTCGAACTAATTCGTTCTTCTTTTATCAAGCCCTTGCTGATAACTCAAACTTTTCAGTTTTCCTTGCAAGTTCGACTTATCGGGATACAACTGTAACTCGAACTTCACGAGAAAGGAAAACAGTATTCGATTGTTGGGAGTCAGCTGTATTTCAATTCACAACCGGGTATTCAATGAAGCAAAATGGGTTAACTGCTTACGGGGATTGTACCAAAAGTACACGGAAAGACGAGAGGTATAAATTGATTGTTACGCGGCTAGCACGCAAATTCTAAACTGCATTAATTATATAGAAACAAATTATGTATACCACATAGTAATAATAATAATAATAATAATAATAATAATAATAATAATAACAATAGTAATAATAATAATTACTATCATTACTAATATTATTATAAAATAACATTACAAATAATATCAATAACAATAGTAATAATAATATTAATAATAAGTTTTTATACGCGTAAACCAAAAACTCGTGGCGTTAGAATAATAACAACTATCACAATAATCATGCAATATTTATCAATATCGACCTACCTTAAGCGTTTCTCGGTTAACCTTGGCTTCGTCCGCATCGACGCCCAGTTTCCCCTGGGATTCCAAAGCATCCTCCACTTGGTTCAAGAGACCACGCACTTGCCCCAGTGCATTGTGGTAGCGCATTAGCTTCTTCTGAGTGTCATCCAACTTCCGTTGCTTCTCTTCCACCACCTGCGTCATCACTGCCCAACGGTTTTCAATTTCTTGGTTCAGCATTTCTATTGGCTGAAGACCAACTTGAATGTTTACTTCATTACATGCCTTTTGCAAAGCCTCTGCTGCCGACAAGAAAAACTGGTACACGGAGCTGTGGTTCTTGATATCATCCTGCAGTAACTGTGTTTAACACGGACAAGAAATGATTAAAATGAGTAACTACAAGTCAAAGATTACGCAGTCTTTCCATTACTCCGTAAAAAAGATGTTAAAAAAATACCTATTAGGTTATAACATTGCCTTAACGTTGCAAATTTTGTCTCAGTACCTTCAGATTTGCCCTCTGCTTATTGACGCTATCCAAATCGCAAGGGACTGGGTGCAAGTTTATAAACTTGTGCTCAGCGTCCTTCAGCCATTCGGTCATGTCTTTGCACGCATCATCGTAATTCTGAGCAGCTGGGAACACGTGCTCGATCACGTGCTGACGGTCCGTAGTTCTCATGCGCACATTGACCCATAGAGTGCTAAGGGCAGTTACGCGGTGCTCGAAGTTGTCTCTATCTGCCCCTGGCGAACACTCGGCAATCACTTTCTCTGCCGCTGGCAGAACATAGTCACTGAGAGGCACAAGACGGCCAACTTCTCGCACAACCACCTGGAAATAATCAGAATGAGGATTAAATGATTTGATCGAGATAGTGCAGAAGAAGCACTTCGAATCGTTTTCCCTGAAACTCACTTTAGAGACGCCCTAGTTACGGCAACCTTTCTAACACTTAAGGGAAGAGTTAAGGCTTCATAAAATTTTATGAAGAATGCAAAGAAAGCTTAACTTTATTATAGCTCGGTGTCTTCAACGCCACCCGCCATGCCCCACGACCTGCACTCTACTTCTTGTGATAGCCCTTTATTCACAGTTGTTGCAAGAACTAAGCGGTTTAGTGACTTTCACACAGTTTAGTATTAGCAATAATATATTACCTACAAATATACATTTATTCTTTTGTCGTAAGACATGTATAACGTCTTATTATTATGTGGTTGTAAATGGACCCTCCCTTGTAGTTCTTGCTACGCTACAAAGAGGATTACACAAATCCTACAGTGCCATACAGAAACTGTAAGTGTTACCGTGTTGTAGAATAGCAGATAGAAAGGTTAAGAATCATAGAACGCACCTCATGTGTGATCCTTTGCTCTTTGATCTCTATGTACATCGCAGACACGGGTTTAGCACGTGCCAGGCTCTTGTCCACCTTTCCAACACGAGAACTAAAGTCATCGAAAGTGATCTGTAGCTTCTGGTTTTCAGACAAAGCTGTTTCAAGTCTTCGTCGACGGTCATTTAGTTTTACAGTGACTTCGTCAATTGTGGTCTTGGCGCGCGAGATGTTTGATCGAATGTCGCTGATCACCTCTTGATTGTTGTTACTCGTCTTGATGATCCATTCCCCACTTTCCTCCATCGTGTCAATCTTTCGTCTGTGTATTACCACTTCCTCCTCCAGGTTCTGGTGATTAGTTAAATTAACATGTTTTGAAATCTCTCTCCACCACACTTAAACACGCTATTATCTCCTCTCTGGGCCTACTTCAGTCTGTCCGAATATTTCCAGAACTCAGAGACTTTCACATTTTGTAACCTATTAATACAGATAAATCTTCTCTCCTGTTTTCATATGTGACGTTAATAAGATTAATACCGTTGTTTCAGCTTTATAGTATTTTTGCAAATATTATTTATTATTGTTATTACAATGACTGATAAGACAAACTATTGGAAAGACATATCTTGTTAACCAGAGCACAGTTGTATTAAGGCGTCTGACGTTGATTATGTTTGATGTCAAGACGTTAGACACAAGGTCCTCAGTGTGTAAAACGTCAGACAAAGCGTTCCCCGAATAAAGCAGCATAAAAGTTGCACGTCGAACGTTAGTTAAGTTGGACGTCAAGACATTCAACACGAGATCCTTAGTGTGCAAAAACGTAAATGTAAATGGCGAGCATAAAAGCTGCACGTCGAATGTTTTGAAATGAAAAACAAAAAGCTACTTGGATAAGGTCCCAATTGATAAACTTCCCTTGTGTTTGTTAAATAATTAATTAAAACACGTACATATATAAAGGCAGAAAATAGGAGTACATTCAGGGAGTAACGCCTCGGTGAAATGCAACCCAGCTCTAACTGAGTATAAAAAAAAGAATCACGGCGGTACGCTATTAGTCGCTACTCACCTGAACATGTCGAAGCTGGTCCTTTATTTTCTCCACGTCTGTCACAACTATCTCCACAGAAACAAACGTCATGATCCCTTGCACCTTCATCTCAATTTCGCGCCCAGTTCCCTGGAAGATCTCCACAGTTTTGATAAATTTCTCCAGTTTGACCTTTCGTTCCTTGAGGCGGATCTGCATGACTCGGCCTTCTTTGATGATGGTGATTATATACTCATTGTTGGTGACTTGCTTAGACAAGCGGACCAATTTCACTTCGGTCTTATCCAGAACGTCTATCATGTGCTAAAAAGAGAAAAATCATAAAAAATCAGTGTCCGTTTTTTTGCCAGGGCCTAGTTTAAAAAATAAACAATACAAGAAATAGCCGGAGATGATCACGAAGATCGATCAATGTTCATTTTTCTCGTTTTTACAGTCAACAATAACTTCACGTGGGAATGCAGCCAGTCGGGAACTTTTCCAACGTCTTCTCTAGAAAACTGGACGTCAAAAACTCCCTTTTGTGTTTTTTAGAGAATGTGACTAACAAAGTATGAATCAATTCAATCTTCGAGCGGCTTCAAAGTTGAAGTTTCTAATTTTTCATGTTCACACATCTTCACGCAAAAACTAAAAAGTAACGAATGAATTATACAAACAAGGAACGGGAAAACGAGAAGTCATCATCCAACAGCCGTCTTCGTTGACTGACGTTCCCAACTAAGTTGCATAGGATCTCTAACAAGATCTTCCTAGAACGCTTCTAACATCGCTTCCGTTTATTGTAACACAGACGAAAGTTCTACTTACGTTGACTTTCTTGAGCTCCTTCCGCGCATGTCCAAGGTCGACGGTCTCAAAAGCGGTCTCGGACTCCAGGATGGAGGCAGCGTCGCTCATCACTTGCTGCATTGGCTGCATGACCTCCTGAACCTGGGCCAGCGTGTTGTTAGCGCTACGAAGCTCCTTCTCTCCTCTCAGGACACTGTGTGATATATGAAGCAGAGAGCGCACAATGTGTAAGTAGAGTTCTTCATGGCGAAGAAAAAAATTTTTTTTCTCCAAATGCCCCGAACAGTAATATGTTAATTTGTCTTAGAAATCAGTAAAGGATGTTGCCACTTGAAAACAAACTAAACGCTTTTTGCAAATCCATCCATTCAATCATTCATTTATTTATACTTACTCATTTAGTCCTGCATTCATAAATTATTCACTTGCTAATTTATTCATTTTATTGAGATTACTACAGCTAAAGCTATTCTTTTCCTTGTTCAGTTTTCTTTCACAAGTCTGTTTTTTTTGGAATCTTTATATTCCTATCCATCCTTCATGCCTTTCTTTTTTTATGTCTTTCATTTTTTCATTCTTTCAGTCACCGCTTCATGCATTCATCATTTATTCATTCGTTCATTTATTCTTTCATTAGTTCATCCATCTATTCATTCATTCACTAATTCATTCAATCGTTTATTCATTAGTTCATCCATCTGTTCATTCATTCATTCACTAAATCTTTCATTCATTTATTCATTAGTTCATCCATCTATTCATTCACTCACTAATTCATCAACTCATGAAGTTAGCAAGGTGTCAAAGCAGCAAATCAAAACCTCCCAGTCTTGCCGTGTTTACCTGGTGGTGAACACTTCCCAGCGCCGTTTGATCTCCTCTATGTCGTTGATCACCACCACCACGTCGTTGTTAATGGCCAACTCGTGACACACGCCGATCAACGCATTGGACGCTTCCACAGTGGCCTGGAACTGAGGTCGATGATCCTCCATGTCTTGTCGTATCGCCTGCAAACAGCAGAACAAACTGTTAACATGGCAGAAACTAGTAAGCTTTAACATGCTTTCCCAAATCCTTAAAACTAGTCACTTCATATAAAAATATTTGAAACACTAACAATAATAATACTTACATAAATAACATAATAACAAGAAATACAATAATTATAATAGCAACAAACGAAATGGAAATAATACTACTACTACACTACTATCACTTCTAGCAACTTTACTATCGCTGCTGCCACTACCACTACTACTTCTAGTAGTAGTAGTAGTACTACTACTACTACTATTACTACTACTAACTACTACTACTACTACTACTACTACTACTACTATTACTACTGCTACTACTACTACTTCTACTGCTACTACTACTACTACTAATACTACTACTACTAATACTACTACTACTACTACTGCTACTACTACTAACTACTACTAATACTACTACTACTATTACTACTGCTACTACTACTACTTCTACTGCTACTACTACTACCACTACTACTACTATTACTAGTAGTAACACCACTATATTAGCACTGCTGATGCTGCTGTTACTAATAATACTACTGCTACTACCACGACTACTAATTTAGTAATTCCAAGCTGAGAAGTTCAAGACTTGAGCAAAGTTAATATCGAAAGTCCTAAATCAAGCTGTCCGATCAACTTCCTGATCCAAAATGCAATTCGAGTACTAAAATACATGAGCCTTGTCAAAATTTGGTCAACAGTCACTTTCCTGACCCTGGGGACAGACGTTTCTGCCAATCCAAACTGGTCACTCCGATTCCTCCTCCCCTAGGCAAATGAGCGACTGGTTCGTTCTGTTGAACTATTGGCGCGTCAGAAGAAATATCGATACTACTTACCTTCAGTTTGCTCTGTTTCTGAAGCATGAACGAAATGTCAGTGTCTGCCGTACCAATAGCAAGGTTGAACAATTCTTTCTCGGCCCCAGTCAACCACCCGGTAAACTTTGTCCGCAGTTCCACATACCCAAGCACTACCGGCACTAGTCTGTCCAGATTTTTCTGACGTTCAGCAGTGGCTTTGGTGACATCATTCAAACGGCTTGTGATCTCACCGAGCCTGCGTTCCAACTGGTTGCGGTCAGCTCCAGGTTCCTGTTTCAGTAGCAGGTCCTGACCCTTGCTCATCAGGTCCTCGTAGACTGGCTGGTGATAGGCCAACTCGTCTGTGATGGCCTAATGGAGAAAAAAGAGAACAAAAATGCAGTTTTGACGTATTTTCTCACGTAAGTTAAAACAAACAAATGACCAAATTTTGTAGAAAACATTATTTAACATTGACGATCTCCACTGAGATCTTTGCAATTCTTGCTTCTCTGATATTTCTAACCCCTTCTACTTACCGCGCTGTACTGTGCGAGCACGAGTAATAAACAGATAATTACCCCTTACATATCAGTCAAAAACAAAGCCTCTCCCGGAATGCTTAGAATTGAATTTTCTCAAAATATCCTTCCTACAGTCTACAGTTTTAAACACTTTTCCCCAGTATACAGTCAGACAAGTATGAACATTAATAAAATGGTGGTATCATCATATCATTATCAAATCATATAAAAATATCTTATCTAAGAATACGTATATTACCAACCTCGACTATACACACACCACAACTTCACTTGTTTAGACTTTTGAGACGTTCACACTTGATTTCCGAGTTCGTGTACAAAAATAAAGTTCAGGAATATTATCCTTAACTCGACAAAAAATTCAGAATTTTTCAGACTTCTCAAGCAACTTTTTTTTTGCAGATTCAAGGACTTCCTGCGGCAACTATAACTTTTTTTTGCATTCATGTTTTTTCTGTTTCTAATACACTTTAATATTAAATTTCATGTAGTGTAGCCGAAAACCAATTTAAAGATTTTGAAGGACCTCTAAGAATTTTCAAGGACGTTCATGCCTGGCGTTTCTTTCCAAATTCGAGGAAATTTGTAAGGACCTTTGAAGCCTGCAAGTTTGGTAAATTGGAATCTAGTTCCATCCGTTCATTCCTACATTTTTTCTTTCGAACGATCGATCCTGCTTTGCCTTAAAATGCCATTTAGCTAAAGAAAGCTACTGAAAGGACTTTAACAAATTTCACTGAAGTAAATAATGTAAAACTCAATAAACTACTTACTTTCTGCTCCGCTTTCTGCTTCCTAATAACTGGAGGTTTGATGGAAAGCATTCCTGCTGATTTCAACTTCCTCTCAATTTCGCTAAGCCATTTCTCGTAGTCATCGAGACACTCGTCAAACCCTTGGTACTTGAACAACGCTTCTTGAATATGCCTCATCTTGTCACGCAATTTCTCTTCAATGTGGGCGTAGTTGTTAGACACGTTGTCCAGCTTTCCTGTTACGTCTTCCACAAAATCCTTATCCTCTTTACTTCTGTCCATAAGCGCGACTCCAGTTGACCTCAGTACACCCAGGGCGGGCTTGTTTTGGGACAGCGCTGCATAAGCGATCTAGACGTCATTTTGAATGAAAGAATTTCTAGTTAGTGTCAAACAATACCTACAGCATACCCACTAACAAAGCAAAACATGTTTTTGGTATAATTGCTTCTATGGCTGTAAGTATTTTTTGATAGTAGGTTTGTTTATAACTTAATCACTGAGTCCGTATTTCTCACTGCTACAATGAAAACGGTCTATAAACTACAGTCAGTCCAAGCTGAGGGTTAGTTTTTAGTAAAGCAGAGCGATTTGGGTACACGAGTCAGTTTTACAAGACTTTGTATGGAAATAAATTTCGTTTTCCTGAAGTCGTTAATGCAAGGCAAATGGAATCATCTTTATTTGTATTTGTAAACCATAGGTGACATTTTTTACAAGTTACATGAGTGTAGTAATTACAAAAGTGAAAAGAAATAGCATGGAAAAAAGCCTAAAGGAGCAAATATCATTAGTTAATTCACCTATGGAAAGCCAAAGGGTCTTTGTACCTCACGATTACAGGATAAGAATATTTACTCCCATACAAAGTCTTGTATCTCTCTCTCTCTCTGCCTGTGCCAAGAGATCAGACTATGAAAACAAAAATCAAACCTTGAGTTCGCCAAGTTGCTTCTTCAAAACCTGAGGGTCCTCCCCAATAGGCTCGTCCAGGATTGTTTCTTCCATTCTGTTGAGCTCCGCGTCAAACTTTTCAAGAGCGTCCATGAAGCGCCCAGTCATGTTTATCTGAGCCTCGATCATGCGTTCGCTCTCCAAAAGATTGCGACGGACTTTCTCGTACCGGTCGTTGGTGGTTTTCTGCTTCTGTCTGGCGTCAGCTGCATCGCCCTTGATTTCGTCAAGTTTCTGTGCTAATTCCTCACCCAGCTTGTTCATTGCACTAACATTGGGTTCCCGTCTCTCGACAACACACAAAACGGCCTGGAATAGTAACAAGTGTGTCAGCTTCTAGTGCGAAATCATTCCCGAGAACTGCCTCACAAAGCCAGCGCCTTAATCCGGTTTCTGTAGTATTAAGCGGCCGAGTCTACGACCCCCCCCCCCTTTACAAAACACTGATCTTTTGTAGGTTAGGCTCCAGCTGAGTATACCGTTTACATGGAAACTAACGCCGTCTTTCACCCCAGTGGCTTGGGCAAAGAAGAAATCACAACGAGATGAACTCATTCCTCCCTGCAACGATGTAAACAGTAATAAGGAAATGGACAGAAACTGAGACGAGTTTCGTCAAGGAATAAAATCGTCTCAGTGCCATGCCATGCATGTTTACTTTCAAGTAAACGGTCATCAAAATTCCTTTTATTCTCTACAATTTACCCCCAGATTATCAACAGTTTCTCCCCCGGAAAAACAGTTAGAAAGGATTGCATAAAGAAAGTCTCACCTTGATGTCACCGAGCTGCTGCTTGGCTTTGTCCAGATCAGCCACCGGGCCACTAAACGATTCCAACTGAGTTTCGGCTCTGGACACAACGCCTTCCACATTCTGCAAAGCATCATGGTACTTCTGAGCCAAAGGCAAGACTTCCTCCAGCTGTCTGCGTCTCTCCTCCGTGTGTGCCATGATGTCATTCCAAAGCGTCTTGACCTCATCCAGTTTCTTCTCTAGTTCGTCTTTCTTGGGCCCTGGTCTGGCCGCCGCCAGGGCTTTCTCTCCCTCGGCTTCGATCTGCTCGTACTCTGGCTTATGGCAAAGAACATCCCTTCTAATGGCCTGTTGGTAGTGTTCATCGCAAGTGTTAATTATAGCGGCTATTTTACCGTGTTGTTGAACAACCTGTTTGCTGCCAGGAAAAAGATATTCTAAACATAAAAGTAACATCTGCTACAACTAACTCAAGTGCAATTCTGGTTTTAGACTGCGAGCAGTCTCTTTCTGTTCCTCAGGATCAATCGAGGATTAACCGACACCGTAAATGTGGTATGGATGGCCGATTCTGGAGAATGATTAAAATGGATTACAATGAAGAGTGCTGAAGCAAATTTACTGTAGGATAAGTTGTTTTAAATTATAATTTTATTAATAAAATAATAATAATAATATCATTATTGTCATTATTATTATTATTATTATTATTATTATTATTACTACTGCTATTCTTATCTTTATAACTAACGTAATCAAAGTGCATTGATCCTTGACAGTTCTGTTCGTCCAGTTTTCTTTATCTAATTGAATCGTTTTGAAGAACATATTTTAAATGAAAATTAAAAGGAATTGCAAATGTAGCCCAGTTCTATAAGGCGCAACTGTGATACTCCGTTTTTATTCACAGTTTTAAACAGAACTGAACTAAACTGAAATGTTTATGTTAATTGTGTTTCGACCTGGCTTGAATGTACGTTGCATCTCTGCCTTTCATGTTAGAATTTTTCTTAATTGCCTTTCTATCAGCTTGTATGTCCGATTCCCTATATCTAGATAAGAGTATACGTGATAGTGTGTTCATGTGTTAGCGTATCTTGTTTGTAATTTGATTTCACGTCTTATATGTCCGTTTAACTTGGTTTTTGACCATAACACAAATCACCTACAAGTTTCCCCCTTCAAATTGTTTTTAAAACAGCTGTTTCTTAATTCTCTCTCAAAGTTGATAATTTGTCAAACTTTGATCACTACACTCGCAAAACAATTCAACAAGCCCCAATTGGTCAACGAGTGGAGAAGTTATCTCTCAAGTCCAAATACGTCGCATGGAGCATTGGTCAACTCTCCTTTCGTCATTCCATTCATTTTTCAGAAGCATGTGAGGAGAATATGCCACTGTTTGCGACAAGTCAGCCTTTATGTTCTCCTAACCAACCTTTGCCGAGTCTATCTTCTCCTTACAATGTAGATAAATAGGGATTTTGTATTGATAAACTGCAAGGAGAAGAAAGACTTAAACGGTTTCAAGAACACCATTATTTATCTTTTCTCACCGTGTGTGCGATCTGTTGTTCTCTCAGTTGAATCAAGTCAGCAGTCAACGGCTGCTCCCTGCTAATGATGTCCTCCGTGTTTTTAAGCCAAAGTAGGAAGTTACTTAATGCTTCCTCGAACCTGGAATCAACAGGAGAAGCGGCAGGCAGTTCCTGAAATCTCAGGTTTCCATAGTATCTCTTCTGGTCCCTGATGGTCGCCTCAAGGTCATGTACGGTGCCTTTTACTTGGTCCAAAGTGTTGCGCACGTCTACGGGGATAACCTCGCTTTCAGGTCGGCCGTCTGGTAACCTGTGTTCAGAGATAAATTAGTTTACTATACTGATCTTTTCGCCGTGAAAGAACAAAACACAGAAACGAGAATTCTAGGAGGTCACTGTGACAGCTTGCGCCCTTCATCGCGTGCCAAACGGTTGAAAATCAAAATTGCCGAACATTAAAACACAGAGAATATTTTAAAACAGAATTTACTACTTGAGACATTAAATTCCACGATAAGTAAAGCAATATTTATCCCATTTTTCACTTTTTCTATACATCCGTGTAAGATAAAACCACATTACACATTACGAAAACAGTATGCAAAATAACAACTACTGAAGAAAACTTTACATCTTTTAACTTGTACAACTTGATTCGAACGTTCCTTTTCATGTAACTCTACTTAAAGGTACACAA
>JAOBYE010311095.1:0-13150 GCA_025403585.1 Parazoanthus swiftii | reverse complement strand
ACACACACACACACACACATATATTCAAGTCAGAAAAAGTCCTGAATGTAGATCCTGTTCTCTCGTTGACACTTTCATTGTTGCATAAAAATTCATGCGCCATACTAACTTATAAAATTTTAGAAAATAAAGCGGTTACCTGGCAGTTGATTTTCTTGCGTTTCTGATTAGCCATTCTCCAGAGATGGTGGCTGTGGTGAGAACCGGTCTCTCATCGTTCACGTCACTTTGCAAAGCCTAGAAACAAAAACAGACGACAGTAAGGTATCTATTTCAGAAGATCATCAATATTACATTCAAACTTGTATTTTACTGACTACATGGAACGCAATGGATTTGTAGCCCTTAATTTAAGTGGCCGCTTAATAGAAAGAACCTTCATGCCATATACCGAATCCTATGTTTTTATATATTTTTACAAAAACCAATACAATGACAATTTAAGTTAATTAAGACTTTTCTCTACGTCGTCAAAAATCCAAGATGGCAGCGCAAGAAATCAGTCCAAGATGGCAAGTTTCTGACGTCATAATTGACTTAACTCACTACCTATATACTTGTAATAACAGTATTGACTTAGTTAATGAACCTATCAATTTTTGGTATGAGCAGCACGAACACACTTTGAATTATAGGACGTGGGAACTTTCGACCCCCCCCCCCCTCCATAAAAGCCCCGTGATTCTAAATAGGGTAAACAGGAGATTTTGTATCAATAGAAAGAATACTAAATAGAAGTAAATAAAAACTGTTCTAGAGGATCTTTCAGCCCGTTGGACAGTTCGAAAACGAACAGTCTAACCATCGCTACCTGAGAGTCAAACTCTGTTACCAGCTTCGGGATAACCTTCGTACTTTGGAAATGTGTGGCATAATCGATTCAAGCCGTTACTTGTGTTGAGAACGACTGCTGCCACTACTCTACGCGTTAAATCCAAATTGGAGTCTGCGTAGTAATATTCTGGATTAAGATACGAACAACGAAGCATGCACCCACTTACCTCCAATTCACTAATCTTGTCATTTACAGCCTGCACATCCCTCTCGTCTACCTCTTCATTAATCAAATCCTGCTTCTTCTTCCCAAACTTGGCCAAAAGCCTCGCTACAGCCTCCCTGAATTCGCTTCCTTTCTTGAGGTGATCATCATAGTGCTCCTCAAACCGTGCCATTTTACCCTTCAAGTCTTTGACGCGCGTGTTCAGCGCCCGCAACTGGCTGCTAACCGCTGCCACATCTGTACTGGCGTCTTGCAGGCTCAAGAGGTCCTCACCAGAGTTGTTTATCGCCGATGAAGCATCATCCAGGGATTTCTCGAGCTCCTAAAAATTTTAATAAATGCGTTTTGAGTGTAAAGCTTACAAAGTAGTGTCTTAAATTTCAAACCAGTCAAGAAACACTGCTCATTAAAATTCCGGAAAACTTTTTTGTTGAAAGTGTTAAAGCTGGTGTACTTTAGAAATCATTTTAAGTCGGTGGTTTGGAATGAGATCATGAGAGAGGCAAAGTTTGACTAAATCATGAACTTCGATGGGCTAATAAGTTCATATTTAGTTTGAAAGCCGGCTACATTCACTCTGCCACTTCCCTCCTACTACTCAGCCTCTACCATAAGCAAACGCACACACACACACACACACACACACACATACACACACACACACACACACACACGCAAACACCTGCCAAACATAAAAATGATATTCGACTCGCGTGCATGCGCAAACATATCCAACAGGGCCACACACGTGCATACAACTCCACGCACACGCACACAAACGCACACGCACGCACGCCCGCACAAACAAACAAACAAAATGCAATCTACTAACGTGCGCGTACACATACATTTTCACTTATAACTAACATCAAACCCACTTACGCCTAGATGTGTGTTTGTGTAAGAGAAATACGCAGAAATAATATTACATATACAAGTACACGACCTACTCAAGAGCTATAACATGGAACCAATTTCTGCGTGTGTCAAGAGAAGAAGGTTAAGATGTTCTGAGAATGCCGAACAACAGCCTAAGGGAAAGCGTAAGAGGGACAGGTCCAAAATAACATGGCGGAGATCTGTCGAGGGAGAACTAAGATGTGGGACTGACATGGGAGACAGCTGGTAAACAGACAAAGGACCGGCAGAAATGGAGATCCTTGATGGAGGCCCCATGTGCCACCTAAGCACCAGAGGATGAGAGAATACAAGTACACACACAAATGAAAACACACAATACTACGAGGTGAATATCTTCGACCAAGATGGTTAGAAGAGATTAGGATATGCCAAACAAAACTGACATATCAAGGCTAGCACAGTGCCGCACTGCCCCTGAAAATGCAGGGCTTTAAACATCCTAAACAAGGAGTGAAGACATTAAAACAGAATAAAGAATACACTGAAGAAAAAGAAATAATTAAAGCCGTTATCAAACAACAACGGGGCTCATTTACATAACAACACAAAATCGTTTCGTGTCAATTTGAAAATGGAAACAAATGATAAAGCTATAATTATTGTTGCAAACGATTTGATCATTTGGCCGGCGGTTCCGAACCGTGGTTGTTTTGTAGTCTTAGCAAAAACTCAAATAGTTCGCCTTATTTTCCTTAAAAAAAGAAAACAAAGAAGAATATCTACAAGTTACATCGACTGTTTCACAGGCTGGTAAAATACCCAAATTAGTTTCAAAATCAAAGATAAAAAACGTAGTTCGCAAATCGTACAAGGAACCAGTTTTAGCCCCCAGGATGTTTGGTTAAGTCATTAAAAGGTGACAAACGCTTAGTGCAAGTTCAACTACACAATACAGGGACATAAACTGATTCAATATCATACGCTCCAGTGACTATCTACACACGGAGAACAATGAAAACCTGATATTATCAGAACACAGATAATTAGAGTTGCCAAAAGCGGAAACCTTATGCAAATCGAAAAAGCTAGAAAAAGCGTGTCTAATTCTATAATACTGTTTTCTAGATCGTGTTGAGCTGAACAGGCACGATTTCAAGCTCTGAAACGCCACCCACGTGGGGCATTTAACTGAAATATTAGAATATTTTCGACCTTGTCCTCGTGTCAAAATTGACAAAAACAACGGAAAAGGCCACACACAAAAGAAACTTTAAACAAAGGACGCGTGGGTTTTCCCTTTTGTAAACCACGCGAGACAGATTCCGCATAGCGTCAAATACTACCGTCAAACCTAGCAAGAATTTTATGCAAACCAGACACAGGTACCAGTCTGGCGGTGAAAAAAAAATGATCATGCAAGGCGGAGCCCACAGCACTCGTATCATTTCCTCTTTTAGACGCGGTTGTGATACTAATAAAAATATCAACAACATGAACGCACACCAATTTATTCATCGAACGTCAAACACTTGTAAAACTAGCTTCAGATTTTAACTGTTCTTAGTAATTCGAAATCGAAATAAGCGTTTGTTTAGTTAAGAGAGTTTCAAATGACTCATTAATCTTAAGAATAGCTTAAAGTGCAAATCACGCAAAATATACTCGAAATTAACGTCTTCGAATTTCCGTTTCTAGACACCCGCAACTTTGCAAAAATATTTATAAAAACTGTAAGACATCAGCTGTAGTTCAAAAACGTTAACATAAGAAAGTCAACCACATATGAATGCTTTTTGTTATCAAACCAGCATTTTTGTGAATACTGAGAAAAGACAAATGTATTTGCTCTTGAACAATTAACTTTTTCATGATTTTCCATAAATTTAAACGAGCCAAGTACACCGACAACGACCAACATAATTCATAAATTAGAATAACACTCTTGAAGACCGGGGTCCGCTTCTTTTCTGAAACCTTCGATATTTAATTCCGTGTTATTCTATCGACTAAAGATGAAGTGTTGTAAATTTTGGTTGTTTTTGATAACTAAACGTAATTTCATTTGAAAAACCGTACTGATTGCTGTTAAACCCACAGCCCGCTACAGCGCCGACTCACTTTACCATATCAGAGTCAATATTTAGCTCACCTTTGGTGGTACAACATGTCGCCGCCGAGCTCCCGACAAATGGCCCCAAGACTCAGTTTCCGCTCTTACAGTATTTTTATACCATCCCGAATCGATAGAATCTTCAGAACGCCGATCGCGTTGATACCTTAACTCCCGCAAATTTGGTGCAATTAAATTTCCAAACCATACATTTATAAACTTAACGTGTTCGGGTCGCGGGCGCTCCGCTCCTGTTCTTTTATTATCATTATTGTTGATTTCTTTAACAGTAAACTTTTCCCGTGGCCTTCCTCGAGTTCTAGTCGGCGAAACACGAACTGAGCATTCGCTTGGTGTAGGGCTAAAACCTCGACCAACGCTGCTTCCACTCGAATATTCATCGAGACTAGAACTGCAAGACTGTGAACGCATTGGTGTGTTTATAAGCGGTGAAAATGATCGTTCACTTGCTGTTGCTCCGTCAGTTTTTTGGACATCATACAAACAAAGACTACTGCTCGTTCTTGAAGTTGCCTCTTCACGATTCTGAGCCATGGTTACACAAAATGCGCGACCATAGTTTTGATCAAATGATAGGGACGTCGGTGAGCCGACTCCATTGTGTATATTACGACGGTTTCTTGTTTGCTGATAAGCACACGCTCGGCAGTTACAACTGAACTCGTACGAGTTCTCTCCAGAATCGCTACTATCCATTTTTCCTCAAAGTCGTTTCAGCCAACGAAACTCCACACACGGATAATGTTGCACGAATGAATCAATATTACACCGCAAATACGAAGAGTTAAAACATTATTCACGTCGTCCTGTGTATTGTGTCTCGCAGTTCCTTGGTAAATTGACGAAATATACAAAATTTGAAACACTGTAAAGTCGATGGTGGCGAAGCATGCTCGCGATTTGTAATCATACTTGGTTGTTATTTAAAAGCATTTTAAGTTTTTAAACAAACGGCCACACGCAATACAACCCTCGTCTGTACTTTCATCGTCAAATATACTTTTGTTAATTATTCATCGACAAACCGTATTTACATTTAAGAGTTAGGTCGTTTCCTTTGTGCCCAAAGCGTAAACACTGAACAGGTCAGTCACAAGAAGATATATATTGGACTCACCAAAACCAATTTTTTATTAAGTTTGATTGATAGCAAAAATGACAAGCTTGAAATTTCCCAGTAACGTACGAAAACAATCAAAAAGAATATGCAAAATACCCTTGCATAAAGATATATTCTGCGTAGAAACTCTATTATTAGGCCTTATGTGATCCAGATGTCAAGTGAAAGTGTTAATACTTAGCAGCATGAATCAATCAAATTGTAACAAATATACACGTCAGGTTCCACCGCTTCGAGCGCATAGGATGGGCATTTGATAATATTGTCAACAGCCAAAGTTTTTAAAATTTTCTCGCGATAACAAGATGAAAGTAGACAACTTTAAAACGACAGGAATTGCACTGATACACAAACTTTTTTTCAGTGGAAATTGAGCAAAAAAATAACAGAGCTGTCTTAGTTTAGAATATCATCTACGGTGTTTGAATAGTGTCAACAGGTGTTCCATGAAAAACAAATACTTTTTCTGGTACCATTAATATAAAACAGGAAAAAAACAGAACTGTGTCCTAGGAAAACAGGGAAAAAACACAACCTTCTAATCCAAACTGATACAGTCTGCATAAGTAAATAATACTTTAGCTATTCGCGAGCCTGATCTCTAACTCGAGTGCACCACACCAGTCTATAATTTGAACGATCTAAAATGATCCGAAAACAAAGGACTCGTTGAGTGAACTTTTACTGTAGCACATCGCAGCGTGTAAACCTATTCCTATTTTAAAGAGCAATTAAAAAATCGGTCTAAATGTCTTTTAAAGCAAACTTTGTATCACGTTGGCGAGTAGCATTACTAGAAATCATTTTCCATGAGCCTGTTGATGCTATAACCGAACATTCTGTTTAGTTTCCACCGAATATTTTTGTAGACTTGTTATCTCTTTTAAAATAACCAGTTAATGAGTTGTGATCAGTTACTTGCTTTCGTAAAACCAAAAGTTTTAATGACATGAAAAGAGAAATGCAAAATATGAAGCGTACGAGTGCTTCAACTTGGCAAATCCAACAAAATTTTGTCGAAATCTGTCCAGTGCGAACTAGCCCTATTTCAGCAAAAGGTCAGCATTTCCAAATATAAAACAACCTGGATAGGCTGGCAATTTGCCAAGTGTAAAGGTGATCCATTAGCTACTCGACTCTTTTGTCTCCAATCAATTATAAAAGTGGCAACAGAGCCAAAGCTCAATAAAACTTGATGGTAAACTTATCAATAACAATTCAAATGCGGGTAGAGGTAATGATAGACCAATTTTATTCTATTGTCTATGACAATTCTCCCAAAGTCAACCTTTTAAAAACAACTTCTTATTTACCAGCGAGAAAAGAGGCATCAAATTCCCAAGCCATTCACCGTTAAAATAATTGCTAGATTTTAATACAGCGAGAATGGTAGTCCTAGCAACGGAAAGACACACGAAAAAGTAAACGGGTCCACGCGTCACCATATCAAAGGAGCCTTCTGGGCAACTACCCACCAGCAGCTGACTGAAGCGGCTTTCTGATTGGGTAATAGAATAATAACAATAATAACAAAATACATACACCCGAACACAAAAAAGCCGCTGAGTGCGCGGTAGTTCAGTAGCAACAGTAAATGCCCAAGTAAATGGTTGACTTTACGGAGGGTTTGTATTAAATAATTTAAACTTGTCTTGTTAAATAAAGATTTTTGACAGTTTCATGTTTAGGTACTCGAAACTGTTAGGTATGAACGGTCTTGCGGTAATCGACAATTTGCTCATGTGTTCATCTGTAGGTGAGCGAACACAGCATGAGAATAACACAGAGACTGAGTCGGGCGGTCTAACAGACAATTACGACAATCGAGACGGACGGACAATCAACCGGTGGACCCAACGAGTGGCCGTAATGCGAAATAGGAATATGTGGAAGAAAACTAGATCCTTTCCAAAACATGGCAATTCAATCTGTATGTTTTAGCTCGACCTTTTTCTTGTTCCTAACTCGGATCCAAGGCCAGATTAGGGAAGAGACCCCCCATCCCATAACTTCATTCGAGAGACCTCTCGCAGTGAAGGAGATCAAAGTCTGCGTGGAGGCCATACAAGGAAAACACAGGCATTCATATATTGGAACAGAGATACTCTTCCCGGTCCGGCCCTCTTTCCAAAACACTGGGTTGCGGCCAACTCTTTACATACTTTCTGATCCACCCCTGGAATAAATAATTTTGTTGTTTACTTCTCCGAGACGATATTTAAAATCTTCCCGAGTGTATTCCTATCCCGGAATACGATCAACATCAGTCTTCTCCTTACAGACTCAATATGTAACACGTTGAATGCTTGTGAGATTAAAGGGATTAATCAGTCAAAGGAAACTCTCTAAGATGAAGTATAAATTTCTCTCAACATATTTTGAAGAAATATAGGGAAACTGGTGACGAGAATTTAGCAAATGTGAGTGAATGGGTTAAACAGGGCAACGAAAAGAAAAACGGGAGGAAAAAGAGCAAGAGCTGATAGTTACACTGACCTTGAGTTCCTCGCTCTCCCTTGAAATCTTCTCTGGTTCAGGGCCAAATGCTTTCTGAGCCAACAACTTTTCTTCAACCTGTGCCACGATTGTTGACAGTTTCTCCAAGTCATTCTGGTATCTCTCAGCCGCGGGTCCCAGGACATCCAGTCTCGCCTCCCGCTCATCCACCTCCTTGGTCACGTGATTCCACGTGTCGAGTATCCCATTAACTTCGTGTTCAAGCTCCGGCCCGTCCTCGGGCTCCGTGTGCTGCACCAGGGCTTGGGCGGCCTGTTGGAAGTCCTCGATGACTGGTTTCTGTTGTTTGATTTCGGACTGAAGGGACTTAAAAGAAATACCAAATTCGTTACTTAAACCTTAATAAAAGAGTTTAGAGTCTCTTCCTGCTCTATTTATAAACATTTAAGTTTTAAACTTTTATAAAAACATTTAAGATATCATTAACACCATACTATTACACGTCTACTCTTTAAAGCAAGTAAAATACAAGGTCCTTCTAAGGAATGCGACAACTGGTTCAAAAGTTGGAGCATTTCTGCTTTTTGAAAAATCTTTAGTAGGCTATGGTTAAATAAATCGTCGAGAGAAAACCAACAAAAAACTATACAGTTGGAGAACTGATATTATGAGCCAATAACTAACGAGAGTAACTGTTTCGAAGAACTTAAAAACATTAAAGGGAGAGTTTTGACTTTCTTATCTGACTATCTTTCGATACCACGACTATCTGCTTATCTAATATGGGTTAGCAAATGTCCAAAAAGAAACAATCCGAGCGAAAAGGTACCCCCTAGCACCCCCCCCCAGTCTGTTAGTAAAGAAGCGGTTCTCCCATAGCAACTGATGTTAATGTTTACGGTACTACTTCAAAATATGCTTAATCGTGTTTAAATTAACAGCAAAACGTTAATAATTTAATTATAAGTACAATGCCGTATTTCAATGTTCATACGGATCTTTAAGGTTAGTGCCAGCAAGTGCATGTGTGAACGTGTTAATCTGGTTTAGCTTGTTTATGTTTGACCATTACCGGTCATAAACGAAATGAAATTAGCTTCTGCATGAATATATGTTTAAAATTACGTGCACTTTGCAAGATCGTATAGAGTGCATACGAAAGAGCATTTATGAATTACAGCAAAGTCACGCATGTGCAAAGAAATGGGAAAGAAAACATGAACAAAGTGTAATTTGTGTTGTTTGACAACACGAAATGTTTCCAGACAGGCGAAAGTACGGAGGGCAATCGGTTCAGTATAAATTAAAGATGACGTGCTAACTGAATCCATCTTTAAGCCGCTTCTTCCTTGAATATGTACTTTTAACAACGTAAAATTTAAGGTGCAAAATGTTGCAGTGGAGCGTGGAAATAACTTGGAAAAAGATAACATAAATTGATAATACATGTCCGAGAAGGCCCCGCATACAACCAAATAACTTTTCCTGAAGGAATGAAATGTGCAAAGTTAGTAATGACATTAATTATGGCGGATCAAAATGACAACAACTACGACAACAAGCTCTAAAGAGCTGTTTCCGTTTGAACTGGAAATAAATTGACAACAGCTCTGAAAAGAGCTATTTCCATTTCAGTTAAGCACAGCGATCCCAATCTCCTTGGGTTTGCTGAATTTCTTTATTCAATACATGTTCAACATAAGACATGTGCCATACAGATACAATGGTGAGAGTGTATGGTGCATATCACCAACAATAAGTGATTCTACAACAAAACACTTTCCAAAATATGAACACAGTAAAACATAGACAGAAATCCTCACGATTTCAAGATCAGTTTTGCCACATACAAAGCAAGGAAAACTTTAATGCACTGTTTTCAACAGTTATTACTTTGTTTACGCGAGTCAAATGCTTTTCTCATGTGTCCTTAAATACCTGTTTATGAATGTTTTAACCTCTATTTGTAAGGAAATATTCCTGAAGTACAACAAATCATACTGGCTTTAGAGATGTTAAACTCCATACCCATTACATTTCAGCCATTCAGTGGTTAACACACAGTGAACGAAAAGGGTTACAACTACATGTTTCAATCATTAATTTAACTGGTTCATAAATCAAACGTTATCACTACTCACTTTATATCCGACATCCCTATTCAATATTATAACTCCTTTATTTTACAGTTGCTACATATCACTTGGATTAGTTTATTATAGCACTTTGTGTTTCCATACTAGGTTCTTTGTTCATTATGGCCAAGGTATATAAATGTCAACGTTTACAAATGATATGAACTTGTTCTCATCTATACTTTAGTAAAAATTTATACGAACATCAGCTCCTAAAATCTGTATTTAGAGAGATTTTAGTTACTTTAAAAACTTCAATCATTGGCGAACGTTTACATTAAGTTCTCCTTTTAGAGGGAGTTAACCGTTTGTTTACAACAGTTCTTTCTCCTTTGTAAGCAAATCTCCCAACAAGGGTTCCAAAAATCGTTTAAAACGGGTGATAAGAGGTATCCTTAAGAATTTAGTACGCAGTGGGGCTTCCAGACTCTTTGGCTTACTATGTAGACTGACCCGACTGGCTAAAGGGATGGAACGGTGTTGGGCCATATTTTTTTAAGCTTAAAGCTTGTTTAGCAGGTATTTTAAGATACCTTAATGTATTTCCGTTGTTCTTGAATTTCAGTTACTTTCCAGGACACGGGTCTCAGATAGCTAACTTTTCTCTCCGTCGCCATTAACCAGCTGACAAACGCCTCGAGTGAGAAGCGCAACTGTATGTTGTACTTTACCAGTCGAAGCACAATTAGGGATCTTCTTTCCACAATTAACACGTAAATGCGTTCTATGATATGCAGATATCGAGTCTTTACTTGGTATGCAGAGGCCCCTCGCGGTTCGCTTGAAAGTTCAGGTACTTGGTACACGTCAGGTTTTTCAGCAAAGGTTGTTTCGTCTTCTTCTGGTGTGATTTGTATCTCAAGGCCTTGTTCGCTGGGTGCTATTTCAACTGCTTCTATTGGTTCCTCGTCTTTACGTCGTGCTCTGGGTTGTTGAATTTGGAACGATGAAGTCCAAAACGTCTTAGAGACTCGCTGAAGTCGTCTTCCATCTTCCATCACATGTTCTGCAATGCTTTCGTCTTCTTCTTTCCCTGGTTCTACCGACTCAAATTCCAGAGATTCTGGTGCCAGCTCGATTTCTAGTTCTAGGGGAACATGTGCCACTGGACGGCTTTTGGGAAGAAAAGTCTTTGTAGAAACAACTCTTTTGACAACCTTTTTGACTTTTCGACCTTCGTCATCGACAAATTCTTCAATTTCTTCGACTTCACGTGGCTCTGCTTCGGTTGTTTCCAAGGTCTCGAGAGGAACCGGTGCTTCTTCCTCGAGCTGACTCATGTTGACTCGTGTAGATGGCGTGACTGTAGCAGTTGTTATTACTCGTTGGTATGATCTACTAGTGCGAGCATACGCATCTGGATCTGTTGCTGGCGTTACAATATCCCTATCTATTCCTTCTTCAATCTTCTGAGGGATCTCGTCTAAGTACACTGGTGAAGCGGACTCAAACAAGGGGCCTGATTCGTCGGGTTTGTCACCCGTAGAAGCCAGGGGCTCCTCTGTTGCTGCAATATTTTCATTGCTGAGCACAACACTTGTGGTAGCCAACGACTGGCGAGTTATTCTCTGAACCCTTCTCCCCTTATCATGAAGAAAGACCACTACTTCTTCCCCTTCGGCGCTTGGAGCAGTTTCTACCTGCTCGACGCAAGGCAACTGCTCTACAGCTACCTTGGGTTCTCCATCACGAGCGACTGTTCGTGTAATGACAGATTGTGTCGTGACAGTGTGCTTGACCTGTCTCTTGGTTCGCCTTTTGTAAGCATCAACATAAACTTCCACTCTACCTTCAGATGTAGATATTTTAACAGTTTCTGCTTGTGGCTGTTCAATTTCAGCAGGTTCAACTACCTTCGGTTCCTCGCCGAGATAAAGTGGTTCCAACTTCTCAAATAGTGGGATGTCCGCATTTTCATTTTTAGTGTCTACTTCGTCAGGAGTCAATGAAGGGAATTCTCCAATCTCTGCTTTATTGGGTTTGTCAAGGTCATCTAGATTTGGAACAAACACTTTCCTATCTACAGCAAATACTGGCACAGTCTCTTCCTCCACAGCGACTCCTTCTGGTATTTTCCTTTGAGGAATACTAACAGGAAACTCTAGATCTTCGTCTGGCAAAACTGGCGTTGGTACTTTAGCAGTAAAGACATCCTTTGGCTGTCCTTCAAAAACTTTCTCAACCACATCATCTGAAGGTGAAGTTTCTTTGTCAACCTTGCTAGGTTCGTCTGAAAGAAACGCAGGCTGTAACTTATGAAATACTGGCTGCTCAAAATCTTCAATAGTTCTTGTTTCAGGACCATCTAAAGGCGGTATCTTCACCATAATTTCCTCTGGACCTTTTCCTATTCTTTGGATCGATACTGTCTTTGTTGTAACGATTCTCTTTACAACTCGCCTGACTTTTACCCCCTGTTCATCAACATACTCTTCTACTACGTCTTCAGTTTGGGGCCCATCACTCAGGCTGTCCTTTTCTGGATAATCGGTATCTCCCTCTGGTTGTTCTTTTAGCCCTTTACTTGGTCTTTCCAAGCACTCGAGATCAGGAATAGAAATGTCCCTTTTGTCGAACACTGGGCTGATTCTTTCCTCATGAGCTCTTGTGGATAATCTAAAAGACGATAGAGGTTTTCGGAATTCCATCGGAAAAAGGATTTCAGGTGAAGAAACATTCATGGGCTGCTCCTCTTCCACCGGAACAAACCATCGAGGATGTTTGTACTTGCGTTGTAACTCAATAACAACAATTTCATCTCCATCGGATTCTTCTTCCTCCTCTTCTTCTTCTCCCTTCTTTTCTTCTTTCTCTTTTTTACTTACAGGTTCTTCTGATGGAATTGTATACGTCGTTCCTGGATATGACGCATCTGCACCAACTTGGCCTGGTTCCTCTGAAAGAAACAAAGGCTCAAGATTCTGAAAGATTGGTTGTCTTTCACCTGCGGGTAAATCATATGCAGGCGTCTGGTCTGCTGCAGGCACTTTCTCCAGCTCATCAAAGTTTGGAAGGACAATCTCTTTCGTAGCGTAGCTTGAGTTCAAAATGTCTTCTTGTGCAGGTACACCTTTAAATGTTTTCTTCTGTGGAATCTTTACCTTGATATCAAAAAGGTCGAAAGCAGTTGTGTCCACGGGTTCTGCTGGAACGGTTTCCTCTACAGTAGAACCTTCAAATACTTCCAGTGGGAGATAAGGGACAATCCCATCCCTCTGTTCGGCCACTATTTCTTCGTTTACTTCTGGAGCAGAAGTTTCCTTCAGTTCTGGTTCATGTGGCGATGCAGGGACGCCCCATATATGTTCTTCTTTGTACGTTTTGGGCTTGTTGGGTTCCTGAACTTTTACAAGCCACACAGGAAGATCAACTGTTCGTACAACCCTATCTGGTGAAATCACCCCTTCTTCCTTGGGTTCTTCAGGTTGACTTGGTATATCGATCTT
>JAOBYE010311094.1:1597-43229 GCA_025403585.1 Parazoanthus swiftii | reverse complement strand
AATTTTAAACGGTGTCTTTCCCAAAAAAAATAAACGTAGTCTTAAACCATGTTTTAATACTAGTTCAGTTTCACATTTACAAAAGCAATATCAATGGACCATCTCACAACTTTATAGACTTTCTAAAAAATGTCATTGAAACACAATGCTTTCGCCCCTCACGCTAGGGAAAGCTTCTACAACAAGTGGGGACTTGTGTTTATCGACTCTGTAAATCTGACAAGTGACATTATTATAGTAAAACACTGTGAAAATATGAGAAACAAATAAAAAACTGTAAGAAAATCACTGTTTGAAAGCGACAAGTTAAAGATATAGGCGAGAGAAGGAGCCATCCAGGAAGCTGCTGTCTTGAGCAGCCTTCTGGAAATGTTGTAAGTCCCGCGGCTTTGTTTGTCTTTAGAGATTTTAGCTGTTTCAGAACTGAAGCAGTTTCGGCGGGTTTGAACTTGAAACTCGGTGTCGTCACGGGTTTAGTATTTGTTAATAAAGCTGGGACAGGGATGGTAGTTTTTTGGCCGATTTTGGAAGCGATAGTTGCAAAGTAGCTGCTGAAATTTTCAGCAATTTCAAGTTGTGAGGATGTCGAGGTGCTGTCTATTTCCAACGTACTTGGCGGAGCATAGGATGCAACTTTTTTGGTGCTTTACAGATCCCTTTGAGGCTATCTTTGTTTTCAAGAGCTCTGATCTTAAATATTTTTCTTGGCTCACTATAGGATCAGATTGGTGGCATTATTTCAGAGCTTAAACCAGATCTCGTGGCCTTACGATGAAGGTAGGCTCCCTCACGCATATGATACTTGATGTCATCGTTCAACCAGGGGCACTGTTCTCTGCGAACTGTTTTGGTGCAAAAAAACGGTGCATGGAAGTTACATATGTCGCCAACCATGGATTTCCAACTGGACCAGGTGACATCTGGGTCATCAATAGCTTCAACAAGGTGAAGGAGGCAGGACTCTAGGTCGTTGAGAAACTCTTTTTCGCTGAAGGGACTATAGACCTTTGCCGTGATTGTTCGAGGAGTTTCTTTGCCTGGTATCGTTTGACGCACTTTGTGAACAAGCGAGTGGTCGCTTATACTTAAATGTAGGACACCAACAGCTCCAAGTTTTTTCGGCGTGGGTAGACATTATTAGGTCGATTAGAGTTTTGAAGTTTTCTGTTAATCTTTTTGGCTCCTTGATTATTTGGATCATCTGGAACCGCACCATAACGGATTTCAATTTTCTTGTTTGTGGTGAAGGCGAGTTGCGTTAGAAAGTCACAATTAAAATCGCCTAGTAATATCGTCTCTTGATTGTGACCAGTTTTGCTCAATTGTACTCAAAAGTTCTCGAAGAAATTCCAATCAGTGGGTGGTCGATATAGTGTCAGGTTTCGCTCACGGTTGGAACATCCATACTTTGGTTTTTCATTAAGATCCGAAGCCGGTCGAGGCCAGAGCGGATTCCTCTCACATGCACTAAGGTGGGCAATTGTGATTCCTTGGGCTTCTGGCTTTGTGAAAACAAAGGATGAATCTGCGTTCGTGCTACGATCAAACCCATTTGCAGGGGCCGGATGTTGGATTTCCTGGAGAGCTATTGGATCTGGGTTCAATAAAAAATCACCGGCAAGCATTACAAGATTTGCTGTCAGTAATAACTTGGAGCATTGTAGGATTGTTTGACCGAACGTGGTTCGCGATGTATTGGCTGAACCCGCGTTCGCTTGTGTTTTGGAGGAACATTCGCCTGATATTGCTGGAATAGATGAGCTGAAGGCACTAGTAGAACTGCAGAAGAATTGTTTTGAAAGTTTGTCACAGTTGAGTATTCTCAGTCTCGGCCAGTAAGTACAGAGATGATAAGAAGAACAACTAAGCGACGAAGCAGCGTTGAAACCGTGTCAACCAATTGCATTAAGGTATTTGGTTGTTCTTAAGAGTTAAGTTCAGAAATTGACGTCAAATTTGTTGTACAACTGTCATAAGATCAGTAACGGAGCAGAAACCAGCTGCAGAATGATTGCACGCTTTATGGAATATTATTGGTGTTCACTTTCTGTTTTCGTAATCATCTTTGAAAAATAACAATGTCTTCTCCCCTAAAGAACAATGTCTTCTTCTCTGTAAAGTCCATTACTGTCAGCCTGAGATGTTCTTTCTTTCATAACATGCATTGGGCTAATGACCGGTACCTGTGGTTTCTCATCGTCTTTTCAATTATCATTTCAAAAATTAAACTGAGCAAAACACAGCCTTCGCTTATTTTAGACTTCAGATCAATTAAAGAGCAAAATTATAGGGTTTTCTTGGGCGTTCCATATGCTGCCATTATGTACCGCAAGCTTCGTCGAAACATGAAGTCAGTTTTGCTAAGCCCCAGGAATGATCTTTGGGAATCTTTTTTTTTACAAAATTGATGACAGCACTCCGTAAATCAGTAATCCGCAGGCAGTATAGTGCGGGATTTAGTGCACTGTTCATCATTGCAATGGAGAAGGTAACCTGGTAAGCTATTCGTGTTGGTTGATCATCGTCGCGAGGACGAAGAATGGCCACCACAGTTTGGTATGCAAATAAAGGTAGACCGCACAAAAAATAAAACATCAAAATGTAAAACATAGTAAGAGTGGATTTTTTCTGTCTTGCCATTGCCACTGTTGCTGCACTTGCTGGCGAATTCGGAATTTGTTGCGAAATACATACTTCGTTCGTACGAGTGTTCATTGCCACCGACATGTGGTTGAAGATCTGTTTTCTGTGTCGACGAACTGATGCCAAGATGGTGCCGTAGCAAAACACCGTCAGTCCACAACCAAATACCATAGTAATGACAATAACAGGTCTTATGAAAAGTTCTTTGTTGTCCAAAAAACGCAACACCACCAGCACACCCACGAAAAACCAGAAAGACGCCCAAATTTTAATGATCCTTGTGGTTGTTACTATGGTAACGTATCTCAAGTGAAGACGAATAGCTAGATATCTTTCCACCGATATCAGAGCAAGAGTTAGAAAGCTCAGAGCCCCTGAAGTCCAGCCGAGAAATGAGGAGATAACTCCAGCCACGCAATATAGTCCTCCGTTGTTAACGGTCTCGCCAATCTTCGTTAAAATGTTGAAGGGTGCAACCACACAGCCAATAAGAAGATCGGTGACTGCCAAGCAACCTAAAAGTGTATTGGAGGTTGTGTGTAGAGCTCTGTTTTTCCTAATTACGTGAATTATCAATGCGTTGCTTGCAGTTGCTGTAATTGTAACTAGGAAGTCAAGTACGCAAGTTACGATGTTGGTAACTAAAACTGAAGGCGTTAGTACCACTGCGCTCTTAATGAACAAACAAGTTTCCGAGGGAAGACTTTGGTTCGTACTCATCTTAACAGCAACCAAATATTTCACAAATTTTGCAGGTGACTGCCTGTAGCATCCTGAAACCTTACTAAAAGTCAAAAACCCCGTTTACTTGATGTTTTCCAAGAAGGGTTTACTGTTGAACCAAACTGAACTACTTCCTAAGCTGTTCAAAAACTTATTGCATTTAGTCGCGCGCACAATGGATTTTTAAAACTGCACCGAGACAGCTATATTGATGGAGACCGAAAGTCAAGCCCACGTATATCGAGACTTCAATATTTTGTCACTTTTGAGAATCTAACAAGTACTTTATTATTTCGAACAGGAGAATAGATTCCCTGTTTCCTTAATGGTGTTTCCATGTTTAAGAACAAAAGGCCGATACGAAGTTAACGTTTGGTCACTTTTTACTCAATTTTACGTTTGAACGAGGATTTGAATGAGGCGCAGTGAGAGAAATCGATTGCACATCGCATGATTTTACGAGAGAAGCCATTTTTTTGCTTTGGTTGACATCAAACTTCGTTCGCACGGGTGCCTATTATTGAGGTGACAAATATCGTGAAGTATTAGTCTCGCACGACACCCAAACGGCGTGGTTTGATTGGATTGGAAGTAAACGCAAGCGTTCCGACGTAAAAATAAAAGTGTTTGTTGAAATGATGCTAATATATGACAAAGTGTGTGGTTTAAAAACAATATATAGAAACCACCCTTGTCGCTATTACGCAATAACTTCTAGTAATTTTACTAATGAGTCCAATTGTTTGAAAGATTCATTGTGTGAAGTTTCGTTTCTTCTAGTGCTTTGTCATTAATTACGCCCAATACCAGACTAAATTCACCCACGAAAATTATCTCCTCGCACTCAAAAGAAAGTAAATTGTCATAGATATTTGCAAAAAAACAGCTTTGTCTTCCTATTAACCCTATCCAGTCCAAGGGGGGTGAAATCCACCCCCCAAATTTTTCCCCATCATAACTTAAGAACAATTTGGGTTTCAAAGCTCAAATTACAAAACTTTTCCTAAAATTTTACAGGTTATCTTTCTAAGTGTGTTTCAGTACTATCCTGGGTGTCTTGTTGCCATGGTAGCCGACATTTTGGAGGGAAGATTGAATCATTTATACCGGAAATACAACAGATAAGAGATGTTATGATTACGTCATACAGCAATATGAAGTATGAAAAAAGCTTGGACTCGATAGGGTTAGTAACGTCAATATTTTGTTATCAATTTTCAATATCACATAAAATTAATCATTCCTCCGGGTCCGAGAACTGCCTTACAGTTTGAAAATCGATATTTTTACTCGACAAAAAAGTACGGCTAAAACTCCTGCACTAGCAATTGAGAGTCCTCAAATAGTACGATAACCCCCTTCCGCACTCCACATGTTTTCTACTTCTATTGCGCGGTAAACTTCTTGCAAAAAGTATATAGGAAACTTCTTTTTCCTCAGCCAACAAAAACTTCGTAACGTATAATGTTATTGCCAAGACCTCTGACATCATTCTAGAGAACGGATCAGATAACTTTTGTGTTTGCATTTCAAAAGGGTTTTAAGATTAAAGTAATTTTCACCAATATCTCGGCGGCTCTTCATCAAGTCTCGTAGCTGCGATTTTCCTTAAACAGTGGTCCAATTTTTTTTGGTTTTTAAGCTTACATTTCATAACTGACACAGTTCGTGCGAAATAACTCAAGTGAAGGTAAAATAAATTGCTAACTAAACAAATACCACTATAGAAGCAGTCAATAAAATAGTAGCATCCAGCCGGAATATAGTTTAGAGTCGCAATTAGCGTATAAACATAAAAAAGAGATATACTGTATACGTTATGGGACCAAACTGGTATAAAATGATTCATACAGGGATATAAAGTGTAGTTATTAGGTTTTTAACCGGTTTTTTCCTGGCTGACATATAATTAAAGTCGTGCTGACTTACCAACGACTTTGGCTTGGCCACCCATTCCTCTTGCTTTAAACAGTGTTTTATCAATACTCTTCGTTCGTCTTGCATTGCTTTGTCATAATCCGGCGTTTTGTATAGGCATCGATATAGCGACTCGCCTCTTAAAGGCGTCTCTTCACTCTAAAGAAAAAACATTTTAACTATTAATACTATAAATTAAGTGCACACAATTTGGTAGAAGTGTCTTTGACATACTTTTGTTTATCGAATATTTTCGGTTAATTAATTGCAATATTTCTTTATGAAAAACAACCAAAAACTAGCAAAAAAAATCCAGTATGGTTTATTTGTCTGTTTGTACTCTATGCAACCGTGGACTTATACCATAATAGTTTTAAATCGTTCCCGTTTTATTGAAAAAAAACATTGTTCACAGCGAAAAGAACATAGCTTAAAACTGAAAAACAACAGTAATGATAGATGTAAATTCAACTGGAAACTTCTTTCCGATAAATTTCAGTAAATGATCTCTCGTATTTGTATTACGGCATTTGTGTGTTCGTTCGGGTGGTTTTTGCGTGCTATATAATTAGGTTTCCTGTGATTGTATCTGTAAGTGTCAAGCAAGATATTTGTTATGCCGTAAGATTAAGAAAAATTATATCTGCAAATTGAACCCCTTCCAAGATAAAAAGTAGCCGGCTTCACAAGATGTTGCAGAGTTATTAATTACATTCATCTGGCCCACGCTCTTTTTTCGAATCCGCAATCTACTGTTTTTTCCAATCGGAAACGTTGCAGATAAAAATTTTCCCACTCATTATCGATAATCGCTCCTTTGCGGGAGATTAATTTCGCTCGAGTACAAAATACTGTTGTAATATTGTTTTAGTAGTTATATTTGGGCAGTCAACGTCGTCAATATTTTTTTTTTGCCTTTCAATAAATTAAAGCTAAGCTTTTAATCCGGTCCTTTGATAAAACATGATAGCTAGGCAAGAATGATTGTTATCAACTAGAATTATGCCGTGGACGCTTTTGAAATACAAATACTAAAGGAAGCTTAACCACATTCTAACTAAATAGAGTTTTTTTTAACCCTGCTAAAAACTCGTAGCGGAGTGAAGATTGAAACACACAACACTGCCAACGGAAAAGGTGAATTCCAGATGTCATATCGACTTCCACTCTATATTTGTCGCTTTAGCGCCCTCAACACGAGTAACGAGTAATAAAAAATACTACTGAGCGAAAATTTAGGGTTTTACTTAAAACACTGCGACATCAGTGAGCTTTCAACAGCAAAACGAGTTACAGAAAAAGTATAGTAATACCTTTTGGATGCTCGCGCAAAATCTACCCTAAATTTTCATTTTACTGAAACTTCGGCGATACAAGTTATTGACATAAATTAAATTCCCAACTGATTCCGTTCTCATTTGTTGAATTTGTTTTTCTGTTCTTGGCTAACATCAAGTTTTTGAATGTTATACAAACTGTGATAAGGGTTCTTATACGATACAAACTGGCTTGTCGCAAACCGTTAGTTGTAATTTACTTAAACATTTAGTAAACCTACAGCAAAGTCCTCATACTACAATTTTAGATCTTGAGTGAAGCTATTTAAAAAGTGATAAGTCTCTTTACTATAATTTTCTATAATTTTGTGAAATATTGTTGCAGCAAGATGATTTGCTTGCATTTTTTACAATGCGTATTGCATTTGCATTCTTTTTTTACATGCTGAGAAATGACTCTAGTAGAATATTTTTGACTGGAAGTACAATTATATTGTTTTTTTTGCCCAAATAAAGCCAAGTAAAGTCAGAAAGTCCCTACCAAAATTGTAATTTTTTCTTCAGCTTGTGATGTAACATCACAATAAGCTGACAGCGCAATTCGAACAAAATGATTGAGTAGAGTCCATTTCGGTGTATAACCAATACTATTGATTACAGAAATGCACGTCTCACTTGTATGAGTATGACTAGAAGTTAGCAATACTAATAGAAGTGCTGCCGTTTTATTAACCATAAGATTACAAAATTAACAAGTAAAATGCTTTCATCAGTTTATTACGGAAAACAGGTCACTTTGCTTAAAATTTTAGCCAAGTTTCAGTCAAAAGAAATAAACGGGGAAGAATTTAATTAATGTTATGTGACGTACCGTGAAAAATGCCAAAGCCAAAAAAGAAGCTTAGTAACCGACAAATAAAAGACAAATCGTACTCCAATTTGCCCACGAATCCGTGCGCGCGTGCATTCAACAGGAACTCGTAACCAGTCCCGACCAAGCGAGTCCCGGAAAAAGGACAGCTGTAGGGACGAACAACTATAGGTTTCGCTGCCTTACTCCGTTCGGCAGAAATTATGTATTATCGTATTGTTTTTTAAATAATTAAAGTCATTGCTATTTTTACTTTTGTTGTTTTATTATTCCTACACAACCTTTCTTTCTCTGTTGTTGTTATCATTTGAAGAAGAAAGTAAATAAATTAGTTTGCGAGAAGTTTCCCCTTTTGCTTGCTGGCATAGCTAGTTTATAACAGGTAAGCTTTGATGTCATGGTAATTCTTTTCTCACTTTCGCCAGAAATCAGAGTGTGATTGGTTCATTCCACTGTTCAGTAAGAGGTCCGTGTATTCGAGCAATTTGCTAACAAAGTAGTGATTAACAAAGAGGTTAAAAGACAGAGGAATTCAGATTTGAGGAAATCGAAGTGTTTACATAAGTATCGTGATATATGATATACGATGAAATGGTAAGTGGATGAAGAAAAATTCGAAGGACGAGTCAAAGGTGACAGTCGGACTAGTTATTTTAATTCAACTATTTCGCAAATTTATTTGCCACGACGGCTGTTTCGGCAAATTGAGAATCTGTGTATAGATTGTTTACTGATAGTCTCAGAGTACTTGCATAGTTTATTTACACTAATCGAACAATTTCTGGGCGTTGTTGTTCATTAAGTGCCTCACTGGGCCCGGTTGTTCGAAAGTTGGTTAGTGCTCCTTAAAGATTGATTTTGGTTGTCACTTCGGGTTTACGTAATTGGGTTTCCCTGGAGTGTTTTCCTCAATGATAATTTGGAAAGACTGGATGTGTTTTTAGTTGAAGGAATTTTCTTCAAAGTTTCGTAACTTTGGGTTAACGGCGTAGAATCCTGCCTCCTTCACTTTGTTGAAGCTATTGATGATCCAGATCTAGCTAGGTCTCGCTTGGTTCATCTCCATGGTTGGCGAAATATTTGACTCCCATGCACCGCTCTTGGCACCAAAACAGTTCACAGAGAGCAGTGCCCATGATTGAGTATCATATGCGTGAGAACGACCACCTTCATGGTAAGGCATTTTCGACTAAGGTCAGTGGTGTTTAAAATACCAGGCGTGTCTCTTGGAAGACTCGTGTTAGAATCAGATTTGGAGAGAACAATGTTTCCCGCCATAACTGCAGCCACAGCCCCATTGAACAGAAGTGCCTTATAGCTCTTAAAGTGAGGTCAGAAGAAACCACTCCTTTAATTTTGTGTTTGAGAAAACACGCGTATCCCCTGGGGGGCTCTGGGCGTGCTAAATTTGGATTTGGAAAAATTGATGTTTCCCGTCACAGCAGAACCCCCGACCCCGTTAAGAGCAAGTGCCTTAAGCTTTTAAAGTGACTTCAATAGAAACCGTTTCTTTTGTGTTTGAGAAAATCAGGCGTATCCCTTGAGATCAGTCGTCCCGATCCCTGCAAGAGCACTGAGTAATTGCCTGGATGTTTTGTTGTCTGTTCTTACAAAGATTCTGAATTTTTCATTTACTTCTGGCACTGTGCCTTCATTGCTGAAACATGCTGTTTTGTCCTCGTTGTTGAAAAACCACTACTTGATCATAAAGTTTATCCTAATTCCATATGCCAGTTTTGAATTAACAGATCCTAGCTATATCAATCGAGAAGGTTGCTGCGAATTCGTTTTCTTAACCATCTGCACGAGAACAATCTTGAAGTGTGTTTACAAATCTGCGTATAAAATGACATGCGATTGATTGATGTCGATTGGTGGTGCTTTAATTACTGGATCTGTCTGCGTCTTTTGATACGGTTGACCATGACATTTAGTTGCTTGCAGGACCTCCCTACGCTTTGGAAAAAGAGAGGCTGGGCGCCCCAGCATGGGTCGAAACATACCTAAAGAAACGAACGTAATCTTGTCAATGTTGAGCATACATCGTCTAACGAACAAAAACTGACCTGCGGTGTTCGGCAACAATCTGTGCTCCCTGCTCCATCTCCTGTACACTCCAATGTCAGTCATTTTCCCTCTTCCCACCACCATTATCACTGCAATCTCCCCCAACCCCCCCCCATGTCACTGTCATACGCCTCCTACCCCTCCAGTGCCTCTGACATTCCCTCTAACCCTTGCCAAGTTCACTGTCACTTCCCTACAGCCCCCAATAATGTCAGTCATCTCCGCTCCTACCCCATCCAGTGTCACTATTATCACCCATCCTACTCCCTCCAATTTCACTGTCTTTTCCCCTCCTACCAATTTCACCAGCATCCCTCTCCCAAACCCTCACTATTGTCACTGCCATCCCCCGCCACCCCCTCCAATGTCACTGACATCGCCCCTCATACCCCCTGCAATGTCATAATCTCCCACCATCCATAACTAACGCGGCAGTTTTGTTACCGACGACTAGTTTTTTCGTCGTTGAGACAGTCATGGATAACTACGCCAATATTGGTTGTCGTTAACCGTTTACCTATTATTATTATTGTTATTATTATTATTATTATTATTATTGTTATTATTATTATTATTATTATTATTTATATTTGCGATTCTTCTGGGTCTTGTTTGCAATTGTCATGTCTCAGCTACTTCCCGCAGCTTAGAGACACAGCGCTTTCCTTAATATGTTTATTATTATTATCGTTATTATCATTATTATTATTTTTATTATTATTATAATAGAACAATCATTTCAGTAAAGTAAAGTAAAGTAAAGACACTATATTTATTGAGGGTCTTACATCCATGTGGCTCTTACCACAATACCGGGAGTACCCTTCTCTTTTCGAGAAGTGCGTGGGTTCTTTTAATTCCCTTAAGATAGCATTTCAGGAGACTAGACCAACGGCCTAACGTCCCTGTCCACGGACGAAAGGGCAGCAATGACGTGCGAGCAGCCTAATAAAGCGGTTAAGGGAATGCGCGATAAACACAGCAAAGGAAGGTAAGAAGATACAAGTTTGAAACCACTTTTTATAACTGTACTTAATGTTGTTTGCTACTTAATACAATCCAGGGCCAGTCGTTCTGATGAATTTACAATTTAAAGATAATATATCATATACAGGTATCGTCACATTACTATTTTATATATGCCACAGGTTTTACAATGTTCGAAGTCAATACAAGTGATAATTATTTTGTGTAACAATAGTTCTCGTCCCCGATATAAACTTAAATGTGGACTTTCTAAGCTTGAATAATTTACAGAATAATAGAAAATGCACGTAAAATCAACTTCTCAAATGCCAGAAAACGACTTTTGTTCGCAAACATAACTAGGTACCCTGAAAAACAAAGTTACTGTTTTGAGGGTCTCTTCTGTCTCGCTTGGTGAGAGAAGCAAAGCGCCAAAAAGATTATGCCCACGTTTAAGGGCAAGGAATGGGTGTTAGAAGGCAAAATATCGCCATTTAGCGGGTAAACTCTTATCCAGTGCATTCATATTAACAATTTTAGATATAAGGATTTATCCGCTACGTAGTTCTATCTAGTCCTTGAATAATCGGGACGAGATGACAAACGTTTGCAAACGTCAAGTTGCAACTGTTACACATAAGTGCCTTAATTTATACCAGATTATTACAATTTTTGTACGTTCTTCTTAATCGCTAAAATCGTAAGTTCAATTTGTTCTATATGTAGTACTCAGCTGGAACAATTGATCATGACCTACTCAACAAAATCTCTGTTTCTAAATATATCAGACAATACTATTTTAGTTTATTTACACACTGAGCCAACAATTTAATGGCTCAATTTAAAGTTGATTGTATACGCTTTCTTGTCAGAACAGTGTTTTAAGGAAAGGCTCCGGCACACCATAGTCGATAGAACTAACTGACTGAGAAGTTCAACAAAATTCAAAAGAAGTGTACAAATTAAAGCTGCTTTGTTTCAGGCTGAATGAACCGCGACCGTACATATTGCTTTGTTCAATGTGTGAGCCCAAGTGTTTCTACTAGTCAGTTGTTCATATGCATTTCAATGCCTTTTGTGTTTTGTGCACGGTCAAGGCCAACGAACAAAAGAGATTGAGAACAAAAACTTATAACAAAGAAAGTGGCCGAGTTTCATAACCATTACTCTTTACTAACTATGGGCACACGATGCAACAATGTGCGCCACAATCCAGGTGTTGGGCCTTAACACCGAAACTCACACTTGCCTAAATGCTAAGAGCAACCAGAGAAAGAACTCCGCCCAAGGATTTCAAACTCTTAAAATTTTTCAGAAGGGTAACTCCCCTAGAAAATGGCGGGGAAGAAGGGAGAGATGCCCAAAATCTAAGCCAAGCTCTAAACCTTAAAAAATTCCAAATTTGGCCCTTTTAGATACTTAAAAAGTACTTTCGAAAACTATAAAAAGGCTCCTATTTCCTTACAAATATTGAAACGGTGTAAAAATGATAACTAAAAATACTAAATTGGAAGATACTAGTTAAGTATTCTAAGCCTTCCCTGGGATGCCAAAACTCTGTGGGCTCTATCTGAAAAGAGTTTTTGGACTTCTTTTTAGATACAAGCTTGTTTATGGAGCTCAAAACTGGACGAGCTGGCTGCCTCTTTAGAGTAGCGCTGGTCTTAGAACAAAATCGAGGTGAACTTCCCTTTAGAATGCTTTGTGAATGAGAGAACAAATGGAATTTTTTTGAGGACATAGTTAGTATTCAGTAGAAAATAGGAAAATTAAAGACAGTTTGATCTTAACTTGTCTGACGCAAAATTATCTAGTTCTTTTAAGAAAAAACGTGTACTCATTCAAGATAATGTTTTCAGATAGTGAGTGTTCTTCTCTATGCATATTATACGTGTAAGATCACATGACTTCTCGTTGTGGCACATGCTACTGTCAGAGTAAGCCCAATATTTAATCGTTTTTACATGTATCGATTTAAAATTAATTGCTTGCATAAAGCTTTAAATTCTTTGGTACCCCTAAACAAATAAGGTTTGCAAACTGTCATGGGCTGTGAGTGGACGATAAAATCTGCATCATCTCCTAAGTTTCCGTGCAAAAACGGAGTTATTTTAAAATATAAGAACTGATACATTTGAGATTTGTTACGTTCAAGTATTATTTCGATTCTCGGCAAATTATGTATAACAGTATAAAAGAGTCAAACATAAATTTGTTTTAACTGCATCAAAATGATGTTAAAATAGGGCGACTCTAATTTTGTCTTCCAGAGCGTCATGCATTAACATAATAAAGATACAACTGTACACTATGCAAGGAATGAAAAATGCTCAAAAAGTCACGTCGATGTTCTTTGCCCATGATACTGATCAATGCTGACCAATAAGAGCTTGCGTTATATCTTTCTAATTTCATAATGTACTCGCCTTACTTCCTATTCATTGGAGCTGCGTATTCTCAACTGGAGCAGTTGAATCAGACGCACTCTGAGCAAATTTGATTTGATTGAATATATCAGTGCTTAGAAAACAACCGATTCGAAAAGCCAAAATAAAAATAAAAGGGCTTTGCTTTAGTGCCGACTGACTGCAGTTGCCTTTTTGCAAACCCGGTTCAGCGGGTGGGTCTAACTTCTACTCTCTGAGCTCAGCTGCTTCCACGCGGCATTTAATACAGAACACATTCTCTTGAACGATTTTAATAAAGATGTTTAAAGATAATCTTGTTTGCTCTCAACAACGAAGCAAAAAATAAATGCTTTCCACTGACTTGCGAAGGGCCGCTTTTGAGAGTTTGAAAATGGCAAAAACGACCGGTTAGTTCTAACGTGGAAAATTACTTCATTGCAAGGACTGATTGACAGTCATTGACCACACCCGATGGAACGTTTTCTGCTCAGTTGAAATTGGCCTCACTTAAATATTGGAATTTTTACGAATGTAATTGAGCTGATCTTAAAAGTACTCAAACATTAACTTTGAATTTGATAATGTAGTCAAAGATCAGCGATTTGACACGTACCAAATTCATTTGTTTGTATAATATATTTGGCTTGTCATACTGCTCTATTTTAGCATGCAAACTATGACCGCTTTTGCTTTTTGCAAATTCTTTTAGCACCAATTTCTGGATAATTTATCCTTTTTATTTATAATAAGAACAACAATTGCTCTCAGATACGCTGCTTACGAGCAGATTTCTGAAGATGTCAATATTGGCATTTTGGCTAATTAGCTTCAAACAAAATGAGTTAGAGATCACTATGCACAATTAGTACTCACTGCAAAAATGGAGTTTGATCTTGCTAGATATATTGACTAATGTATGTTTCAAAACTCTAGCCCCCAGTTCTGCTTTCAAAGACATATTAATCCAAAAGTATGGGTTTTGATCAACAAGGGTTGATATGGCTAGTTTTTCACTGTAAGGTTTGGTGTAAAGCTGACACTTCACCAGGGCAGACTGCTCTGACGAAGAACTAATTCTCGAAACGCAGTCTTACATCAAGCCTTACGTCAAAAAACATACCATAGCAACGGCCCTGTTTATCAAAACCCATATTCAGTTTACTAGTCTTCCTGTGTTTAATCCAAAAGTATACATTGGACTTATAGTCCTAACATCTTTGATAAGTACTAAATGTGTCATTTTTTTCGATTTAATATAGACTGCGAGCAGTCTGTTTCTGTTCCTCAGAATGCCAAGTTATGCTAAAGAGCAATGTAAACAACGAAACTCTCACCAAAATTCGCTTCAAATAAGCTGCTGAATTGTGAAACTAAACTAAACCTAAATATAGCTGTTTCAAAAGGTTTTTCTCGAGCATTTGTGCTTGACAAGTCCGGAAGAAATTATAGGTTGTCAAAAGCGAGGGAAAAGTGCACGAAAAATTAATATTTCCGTGCTAGAAGAATTCGGTTGCTACAAATAAAAACATCATCTAAGCGATTCCAACGCACAAACTTGCACTCTAGTTTTTTTCCCTATTATTTATTCGGCCTGGCTAAGTACAAATGCACGAGACAACCTTTTTGAAATAGCTGTATGTAATTATATAACTTAATTCAAGGTGTTAGCGTTTTCATTACTAAAAACGATTAAAACTATATTCGGAATGCCAATGTCTTTTGTTATATTTGTCTAGAATAAAAATTACCTGCCTTAAAAATCTAGAGTTTTAACTCTTTGTTAGAAATAAAAATATTTGTTCAATAGAATTGGTTTAGTTCAGCTTTAGTGAACAAAGAGATAATTAATCGAGAGGATGATTTCATCATCTAGCCCTGGTCATGTTTAATTTTGAATTTTTTATGAATGATGTTAATGTCCGCCCATGTAGATGCAGATTGCCTTTTGCAACAAACGTTACTTTGGGTAAGTAAAAACTGTTGGTGAACAATGACCTGCCATTGCACCGCATAGTTTGGGGCAAATGTTTGAATTAGTTTTTAAAACTTTTGGGTTTAGTTGAAAGTTTCATTCTCGATTGTCACTTTTGAGTTGACTGAATGCAGTTTGAAGAACCATTCAGAGGATTGCAAGGTTTCTGAAAAAAACTGCAAGAGCCTCAAAACAATTTAAGCTAATATTTTTTGTACGAAAAAAACGAATTATTTTCAGACTGTATATTTTGCGAGCTACGCTCAATTGAAGACAAAAACCTTTGTTTTGCCCTGTGTATCCCTTAATGCGAACCTTTCATCCCCACTAAGTTTATCAACAGCTACCTTCTCCATACAATATCGGTATAAAACAAGTTGATTAGTATTGAGAATAAACAAACTGATCATCCATAAGATGAAATGCAATGTTTTTTCAACGTCTTAAAATGGAAGACATTGAGATAAGTAGTGAGAATTAAGTAATTCGTAAACTGGCACTTTTGGAAGTGAAAGGATTAAAGCCCCAATTACAAACGGGATTGGATCTTGAATCAGGAGAAATCGTAAAATGAGGGTACATGAACAGAATTAGTTCACTGCAGATTATTTTGATAATATGTTATGTTCTTGCAAAAGGAGCAGAGTATTTTCTTGCGCAAATCTCTAAAGGTTCTGTGAAATAAACTTTCTTGTCACGTGAAATATGATCAAACACGTGTGAATGGGCATTTTATAAATACAGCAAATTTCCGACCAAAACACCGCCAATCACCCAAAGAATATCCTGGCCGAAATTGAGTATTTAGATGGTACAAATGGCTGGGAAAGGAGCTCCAAAATAAAGTTCCTTGTTTTTTTTTACATGAAATGAAAAAAAATAAAGGAAAATTACCTTGCTATCGAAAATATTGGCCAAAAAGATGTGACATTTCATGCCAACCAAACAAGATCAAAATGGACTAAATAGCAATGTTTACTACTTCTTCTCGTGTTTTGTATAAGCCGACTTTTTCTTCTTATGAAATTGACAGCAAAAAAATGCGCACTTTGTGTCGCCTTGCCATCATTCGAGGGAAAAACATACCCCTAAAAATCAAATTTTTAAATTACTTACTTAAAACATGGGGAATTTAGTTTCAGAGAAACTATTGCCAGTCATTTGTACCATTTTAAGGTATCACAAATACCGTTTACATTCCGTTAATGAAGCATGCTGCCTGTTGCATGTTCTCTTCCCTCTTCAGCAAATCCTGTATCCGCTTGGCTTGCTCTTCATCTCGGCAGATCGCGACGAACACGGCATCTTTGTGTCGTGCGCGGCCGCGTATCTGCACTAGCGCCGTCACTGAGCTTGGCGGATCCATTTGGATCACGAGCTCACAGACCGGTAGATCCAGTCCCTCCTCCGCCACACTTGTTGCCACTATCACTTGGTATTTCCCTTCTCGGATATCAGTTATAACCTCTCTCTGTTTGTTTACACTCATCCCTGGGATAAAATAGCAGTGACGATATGTAAATGACAGCAACACTGAAAAATTGTTGCTAAATATATCGAATTATTTGCTTTTTCCAACAAATATTTCCTAAAACTAATAAAAGTAAACCGTATTAGATTACGTTAGTCCGGTAAGTGAAGTTTTTTCAGTTTTCCTACTTCGCTATAACTTCACAGCTTGTTTACATATTTCAAACTATCTACAGATCGAAGTCTCCATGCTGCAATGGTGGAATTTAAATGAAGTGAAACCGTTTACCAATATTTTCGATAGTTTTGTGGACTATATCTGCAGCAGGATGAGTGGCAGTTCACTTTCAAAATACGTGTTACCGTTGCATTATGGGACTGAATTAGGGCAAAACGAAATGTAAAGGAATCTTAATTTGACGCTTACAAAACCCGGCGATAGGACTTTTTCGATTATTTTTTTATCCAAATCGTTCTTGTGGTCAAACAAGTTAGGTCCCGATGAAACAAAATTAAATCGGACCTTCTCGATTGAAAATAAGTGTGACTTTGTCTATGTTACTGAGCATCAGTGATGTCACAACGATACTGGGCAGTTATAAATGCTATAGGCGATATTTTTAGGTATTTTTGTGTACCTGTCACGCTAAATCACAGCTGCCAAATTCACACAAAAACACACAACAAAAGCGGAAGTTGGTACAGATATGTGTTAAAAAACGTTAGATTTGACCATCTTTTGTTCGTGTGTGAGGTCTAGTTTTGTTTAAACTTTTAACTGATGTCCTTGTAACTGATCTAGCATTTAAACTCAAAAATGTCCTCCGATTAAAATTTTTGTTGTTACTGTTATTGATGCAGCAAAATATAAACAGGAACGTTAAATACAAGCCTCCTAAATCATGGGTTTAAAATAAGGCGTCACGTGTTTGGATGTCTCATTTCCGACACCTACTTCCACCACATTTTTACTCTGTCTGTGCAGGTATCTCTGGCCCCCGATAAACATCCAACTCTATTTCTGCCTATTACAACTCCTACCAGTTTATCTTTTTTAAAAACGCTTTTAATTGTGACCAATACCTCCGTCAGTGGACCGGGCACCATGTCCCACAATGCAGGCAGTGCTCACGCCACGCCAGCACAGCTCAGCACAATTGGACAGATATTTCACCAAGCAGTGGGCAGTTCTACGCCTCTTCACCAGCACAAGCGCGATGGGCCTGGAGCGAGTTTGACTCTGTGCACCCTGCCAATCCAGTTTCAGGAGCTGCTCTACCAGTTCGCCCACGCCAGAGTCAATTCCAGAAACAGCTGCTGTTTTTCTAGCTCCTAACAATAAAAAGTATACAATTTCATTTATACATAATAAGTTGACAAAATCAAAAATAGAAAAACTACAGCAGTTTTAACAACAAACATGCAAGCACACAGCATAAACTATAGTGTATAGTTTTACAGGATAGTCTTCACAGCCAGCTGTAACTATTTACTGCTAAATTAAGCAGAAATTGTATTGTGGTTGCAACGAGAAAATTGATAGTATCATCAGCGAGATAAAATATTGTTTAAGGTACGAAGTATGGCTTTCATATTTTAATTCTGTTTCTTTACTGAAAAGAATACTGACTAGAGCTTTTGTCTGTATGCTACAAAAGTTGGATTTGCTTGTCAAAATGGACGAGAAGATGAAATACCTGGCAAGTAAGCACTACTAAATTTAAGATTATAGTTTCGCACTTTTCTAAGCTTTACATATTTCAATGTTTGCAAGGCTTCGATGGGAATTTATTCAGCTAACTATATTTTGACAAAAAGATTCGTAAATAGGCACTGAAGGAAAAGATCCTGGTTCAGTTTTGCAGAAAGTTCGTATATAAGTTTGTAGAAACTTATCATCTATCAAAAACCGTTTGTTTGGATTCCGGCTTACAACTGAAGTAAAAACGTGAAATAAAAAGTTCTTAAGCTAGTGGAAATGTTTGCAGGAGAAGGTAAAGAGTATGCTATGTTCCAGTAGAAAATATTCTTTACTGTCAAGTGTTTAGCTCTCTGGCCAAGTTCAGTTGACTTTTGTAATGTTGTGTTGCACTGTTTCTAAGAAGATATACCAATCTGTTCAGTTTACAGCAAGATGCAGCCTGTTCAGTTGCCATTTTAAGCAGTTTATTGTTGTTTCGCGACTTTCAACATTTAAAGAGATAATGTTTGGCTGTAAGCAAAAATTGCCTACAGCCACAGAAATCTCTAAAATTTCGGAACCGTTGAAATACCAGTTTCTCGGGAATTAATTGAAATCTCGAGGTCAAATTTAAGTTGAACTACAATTGTAAGTTTTGCTACATTATGCTAAGTCTAAATTTAAACAACAGCAGCATTAAGACGAAGTTTAGACTAACACAGGGTGCACTCGTACCTGATAAAAGAAGCTGCTGCAATGAGGACTTGAGAATACTGCAAGGAAGCCCCATTGTCTCTGCCCAATCAAAGCCATGTGGAGTTCCATCGTCCAGCAATTCCTGGAGTCCATCCAGGGCGACAGTCTCTCCACACTCCTGTAATGTGCACACGGCGTCACACACTGACTGCAGATGAAGAAGGGAGTTGAGAGCGTTACCCTCAGTGCGTGACAGTGTCATTATATTATCAATAACGCGTGAAATTGAATAGATGTCATCACTGGATAGTAACGCTCCGGCTGGAGGCTGGAAAATGTCTTTGTAGTCCTTCAACTCGCTCACTCTCACAGCAAGGTTGAAACACTTGGTGGCGTACTCGATAAGCACATCCAGGAGCTGCGATTCAGTTGACGTGTATTCCGTGCACAGGCAGACCAAGCGTGCTCTGCTTGTCTTCTCTTGCAAATCCCGCACATTTTCAGTTACCGTGAGTAGAGTTGCTCCACCAAGATTTGTTAGGAGTCGCTGTAACTTCTTCACCGTTCTATCGAGATTTGTTTCACCAGCAGGTGAAGCAGTAAGGCCCAGGACCTTTGGCTTGTGGTCTTGAAAGTTGAATTGCCCGAGGTAGTAATCCCGTATAATCACGTTATACGGGTGGTCCTTGTTACAGTGGTGCGCTTCATCCAGGACAATCAACGAAACATCTTCAAACCTCAGCGTCCCGTTGTTAAGATGGTTTCTATAACAGTCAGCGGTGATAATCAAAAGATCATGCTCATAGATGCGAGCACCGTGCTCAAGTTTCCTCATCTCACCACAGACGGCACCAATACGAATGGACCTCTCACCACGCTTCGGATCGTGAACCACGATGTTCGAGAGCTCTTTCTTCAGGTATTCACTCTGTTGAAGAACCAACAAGACGCGGTCCACCAAGAAGATCACCTGACGAGTTGGGTTCATTTTTAGCATGTGTGCGATGACAAGCGCAGAAACGAGAGTCTTCCCTGTACCCGTGGGGAGGAAGCAAACAGAGTTGTTCACCATAGCTTTTGTGTAGAGCTCCAGTTGGTAGGAATAGGGCGTGGTGTTGGTCCACGCGTTCGGAGTAGCCGTCAGATCACTGCGTAAATCTGGGTGCTCTCGAATGGGTGCCTTCTGAGACTTAGCAACTGTTTGTTCGTGCCTACTGCTGCTGAAATGCTCGGTTGCTTGGGATTCCGAGTTCAGATGCACCTAAGAAATACATATGCGTATTAATAATCACGCGGCACAGACATAATCACAACTTAAACTTTCTTTTGAACGCCCATCAGAGGTGTCTTTGACAGCCGTTTGAGTTTTTACACCTTTGACAAGAGTAAACAAATATCACTTTCTCTTAAAACATGAAAAACTAGTAAAATGGATAAAATGACATCTTACAAAACCGTTAAAGATTGTAAAAAGTTTTTTAAAGTTCACTTACACAGAGTTTCGGCCTGATGATCGCGAAAGTGTCAAACTCGAAGTAGCTGGACTTTGTAACTTTTTTATTTTACTAGTTTACAAGTTCTACTCCGCTCCGAACCAAGTGTTTGCAGCACTTTTCAGATTAATAAACCTGATCACTTCAAAGCAATACTCATTTAATAACACTTACTGCCATTTATCTTTGAAGAAAACGCGCTTTGTAAAAAAATATGACAAACTAAAAGCTACATTTTCAAATTAATAGTTACGAAAACCACACTTTCTAGTTCCACTCTCACGTTTTTCTGGGTCTCATTTTGTAATGGCAACAACAGCACACATTTGCCATTATAATAAAACTAATAATTTAAAGTTTTGTAACAGGGTCACCTGGAGTTCTTCTCTTTGCAACTATTTCATTTTCATTTTTGAATATTTTGCTAGTTGAGCCTATAAACACATGTTTTCTATTAAAATCAAGGAAATTTACTGCAACATTTCAAAAAATAAAATTTTCGAAAAATCCCAGATGACGGCTAAGATTGCGGACATGTTGTCCAATGAATGTCACCATAGCAACAGCTTTGAATTAATACGTTATTGTTGTCATGGAAAGTAACTAGCATTAGCATTGTATTTTGATACCTAATGTTGTATTTTTATAATTTGTTCTTATTCTTGGTATAGACAGAGTTAACTGAGACGCCTATCAGGTATTGTAAAAATGTTTACTTAACTCTCTGTACAATGTTAGTAAAAACACATGTACAACTTCGAAAAAACGCAGTATTCATTAGTTTCGCTACTTTATTAGTGTCTCTGTACTATAATTTGGAAGAACTTTACATAAAAAACTGTCCCTGAAAACAAGAAAAATGAAATCTACAAAGAAAAGTTCGCACCTGCCGTGATTCAAACAATGGGCAATGGATAAACTGTGTTATCATTGTGCCTCTTTTTCGAGAGAAGTAGCTTGTTTTCACAGAGTATAAAAAGGGGGGGCATATTACTGTTTTTGCACTCAACTTTAACATTTACAAAAAAGAACTTGAGGATCCCCATTCTTATCAGATCAACAGTGTTGGTGCAACGAATAGAACATTTGTAGAAGAAAGGTTTGCCGCGAATTTAAAACGCCACAGGAATGATAAAGTGGCGCAAATACTTATCAACAAAACTATTTTTAAAATTTCCTCAAAATAATTTTAAAACCTGGCCGCGAATTATTTTTTGTACTAATAGTCGGCATCAGCACTTTAAGTTTCGCATAAGCATCTTGCACTTCCTTTGACACATATTTTAGACAATTGACAATTGCATTGACAATTGGAAAAGTGCAGGGAAGAAAGTTGGTAATAATTCATCAGTTTTCTCTGACGTAAGGCTGGTGCTCTTACGCCGAGAAACATACCTTGTTAATTAAACCAAAAGTTGGCTTACCCGCCAATGTAGAAAAATTCTTTTTTTGAAACTAGTCATCCAGTGTCTGTTCATTTGCTTGTCAAACTGTCGGTTACAATTTTCGAGAATCTGTTTTTCTCTTTTGTCATTTTTTTTCTTCAAAATGTGTCAGCTTCTTTTGTAACTAGTATACTAGTCAACTGTATTTTGTAGACCTTTTTATTTTACCGTTAGCTGACCGAGAAAGGCACACAAAAAGTCCTGTTTTCAGCGCTTCCATTCCCCTCTATCTGCAGCTTTTAATGTCATAAGATAATAATAATAATAATAATAATAATAATAAAAAACAACAACATGAAGCAAGCCAAGCGTCACATACCTTACAGTATTCACAGAACGTTGGATAATCTCTGAACACCATCTTCGCCAGCTTGTTTCTGTGTTTGGTGCTTTTCAAATGCTCCTGCGTCTGTGCACTCGAGTTCAATGGCACTTTACAGTACTCACAGTACCTGAGGAAGTTTTCCTGTGAGTTGGAGGAAGACGGTGGGCCAAAACTACGAGCTCGGGGCCTGGCGTTCTCTTTTCTGGCAGTAGATCGTAAGCTGTCTGAATAGGGAACTTCTCCAAGACTCACAAGACCGTTGCTTGAATAGGATCTTGGAAAAAGAACAGAATTGGAGAACTTTTCATCATAGCCATTCGTACTTCGTCTTCGCTCTTCGCCAATCACTCCAGGCCCGCAGATGCCTTGTCTTTTTGGAGGACTCAGAGCCCACATTGGGGGCTGAGAATCATATAACTTGTAAACCACACCTTTGCTTTCCAGCTGGTAAAGAAGAGAATTGACGTCTTTCTTCGAGGTAAGACCAACAGCCTTTGAGACTTCCAGTGCTCTCGATGGACGGTTAACGATGCGCAAATATTGTACAATTTTTTGTTGAAGCTCCGAAATAGTGAAGGATCGTTGACAAGAAGACAACGAAGCTACTGGTGGTGGTGATAAAGGAGGACTAAGTGAAACTGTTCGCTTAGGTGTTTCACTCTCGTTGACATGTCCGGCGAAACCATTTATGTTTTCAAAGTTGTATCCAAAAGTACCTTGTAAAATCGGCGACAAGGGCGCATCTACATAGCTGTTCCCTTCATCAAAAAAAGGAAATTCTGCTTCAGAAATGAGCTGCTGGCCACTGCAGTTATAAACTGGAGCTTGTTGGGACAGAGTTGATTGTTCCTGTGTGCGAGACGAATACATTTGGGGTGTTATCATTCCTTTAGAGGACCTTGTTGCTGGAATGAACTGAGTAGTGGCACTCGACAGTTCGGTAAAACCATTACAAAGAGAGGCTCCATTGTCCGGAAGATCAAAAACTGCGGTCATTTTCTTGTCTACTGGACTAGTACGGCAGACATTTGTAGACGCTTGAATTTCAGACTGAGATACCGTACTCCAATATCCAGGATGGTTCCTCTCACGATGTATAATACCTTTCATCTCTAATGCTGTCAAAGCTCTATAAAACTGTTCTCTCGACATACTGACAGGAAAATTGCCTGCAATGTTTTCCAAAGACCAGTATTTGCTACCTGTAGCAATAATAGCATCGAGGAGTCTGTTTTCAATTTCCATCTGTTGTGCGTCTTCGGTAACACTTGTAGAATAAAGTTGAAAAGAAACTTTCGACGGATTTTGGACTTCCTCCTCAAGACAGTGTAACGACGTTTGGGACTTCACTCTTGGTCGTCCGAAGCCAACGGTTCGAGGTCCCATTCCAGCACTGTCTTTAGGTGAGATAGTTTCATTTTCACACCCATTTAAGTAGCATATGACGTTTGTGGACGTTGACGGAAATATATCATGATCAATGTATTCCTGGTGTTGCCGCTGGTCATCATCACTGCTGTCTTCATTAGTTGAGGTACACCCTGCTATTCTTGGAATGTGATGGTTCTCCACTCCTGTAAGTGAAAAGATGAGCAGATGGAAAATTGTTACAAGGAAATTGGTTATGATGCAAGATTTTTTAACAAAGAACTATTAAAACGAAACTAAATAATAGCACAACATCCTGCAAAATTGGTGGTACAGAAAATGTTTGAACATATTCGAGAACCAAAGCATTAAGATAAATTAGTTTTATAAAACAAAGAGAAAGTATAAAATATATGATTGTGTATAAAAATAGTAAGTTCTACCAACATCAACTAAACTTGCCTCAACTAAAGTGAGAAACATATAAGCAGCATTGTATAAAACAGAATATCAGTAACTAAGGACAACGCTTGCATTATTTCACAAGCTTCGCTAAACCAACTCACAACATGGCTAAATAGGCTGTATTCATAGAATGGTAGTTATTCGAAATGGCAGTTGTCCTACTTCTATTGCTGACTGCCCTAAAGTTTATGGCTTTAGGATAGCCTTCTAAGTGTTTCATTGCTTCAAAAATACGAAAAATCCTTCAATAACTATACACGATAGCTTTCAGTGATACACAAAATGTGGAACTTGTGTTAGTATTCTTCCATCTTAACTTCTACGAAACGAAAGTTACAGTATAGGCCACGATTTCACAATATACAGAACGGATGGCATCGGCAGATAGAGCAAAAGAAAGGAAGAACCATGACATGCAACTGCACGAAATAAAAAGCATGTTCTCTGTTGTAAAGTTTTGAACCTTTTCTGAAACTCAAAAACTGGAAAAAAAAAAATTAATAGTTTCGTTTTCAGGATTTGAAAGTTGCTATTAGTAATTTAGCCAGGGCTACTTTCATGTGTATGTAAGAAGATTGTTTTTGCTAGAAACTGCGTAGACAGGCGTTTTAACCTTCATACCTTTCTGCACTTCACCCAGTGGAGGGGAAGATTTTTTCCCAGAAATTTTGTGCAGGTAAATGCCTTTTTGCGTAGAGGTAACTACGCCACTGGATATACTCTCCCAGGTTTGCTCTTACCCTGACACATTTTTAAATTAACTATCAGTCAATAAAATCTAATTTTGCCTCTCCTCTTTGAGACTGGAATGGCCAATGTACGGGATTTCGACAACAAAATCAAACCTTAGGCCTATTTTGTTTTTTTGGCATCAGATATCCCTAATCCAGTGACCACTGACTAGCTTAATCTCTTGCACTGCTAAATAGCTGACTTTGAATCCCAAAACGATGCCTTTTTTGTGTCCAAAAGTAAGTTAGTCTTGTTAATTGTATGTGAGAGTTCGAAGAAACACGTTCTGGGTAGGTTAAGATTATAAAACAAAAGTTTGCTAAACTGGTAGGTCTTTCAAGTCTTTGGTTTCCGCCACTGTGAAAAGCTTCTGAGCCTGGGTTGAAAATACATCTTAGTCGTACAGATTGGAGGACAAATACAGCGTTAAATAAATTCCGTTCTCCTTTTCCTATAAAGAAATTGTAAACTAAAACCAAAAGGTTGCTTATAAATGCAGCTTTTGTGTGAAGCTCCAAAGGACTCGAACCTTGTAACCTAAAGACGATTATAAGATGTTTATCTATGCATGCACAAGCGTGTCTTTACCTGTACTAAACATCGTACGAGTCCGAGTCAATTTCACTTCACGTTCTCAATACAGAACTACATCAACACTTAGACTAGCTGGTCGTGAGTTGGACCAACCAAAATCACTGTATTCTCCGTCAGATAACTGTTTAAATGGGACGTGGCACGCATCACCTTAGAACTTGATTCTTAGAAAACGATTGTCTTGAACGTAAACACACTCTGTTTATGTGATACCTGGAATCCAATACAGCTGAAAAGCAATATTTGGAAGCAACACTCCGTAATATTGAACTGTAAAACATCAAACAGTCTATTCTGCACCGACAAAGTGATTTACTGATTACTTCTTGGTCCAAAAGAAGCAACAAAGTTTATTCTCGTGATATCATTGCGGCCCATCACAAGGCTTGTTTGTGTTGATTGAAATAGCGATTGCGTGTCCTCCGTTACTTCCTGGAAATTAGCATTATCGAGCATGCGCGGAGTGCTTGCACCTCCGAGTTTACACAATGAACCAGTACAGATAAAATCTGTTTAAAACAGAACAGATAAAAGCTTAGTTATTTTGTTTCTCTTGCTTTTACACATGATGCACTGGTCTAAACGGCTTCTCAGCTTGCACGGTATTGTGTGTCACATTTGTCGTTCCCAGTTAGAACACTCCATATTCGCTATATGTCCATACATTTTGAACCTTTTTTTGATTCATAAAGTTAACGGGAGGACTTACGGTTGACCTTATTTTTTTCCAGAACTTGTTTTAAACGATATAAACGTCTAAAATTCATTCTAAAATTGAGCAAAACAAGTTACAGGCAGAAAAAATGTCTATGGAATGACTAACTGATAGTTAATATACTTCGTCGTACACATTTTCGAATTTTCACACCCAATCTTCACCGAAAAAAAGCCTCTTTCAGTTTCTTGGTACATATTACATCAAAGCAAATCTTTACTAAAAAACGCAACACATTTGCCATTGCCGCCACAATATTCGCAAAGTAGCAAATAAAAAATAATGCTAAAGCAACAGATATTCTTTCTATGACGTCCTTGCGCCAAACACAACTTGTTTATCGACAAATCGTACGACAAGGAGCATAAGTGTTCCAAAAATATTCGCTCTTTTTCACAGCCATACGCTTTGCAAAATGTAATAGCAATACCAAAATACATTCTGATTAAACATTCTGATTTAACTACAACAACAAGTATAAAATGTAGTCGCAATCCATTAAGAAAAGCAAAAGCAATGAGTTAATGCCTGTCTATTCAGTTTAAAGATCTAAGAAATACCCACATAATCTACTGTGATAACTACTACTAACGGGAAATGTAACAACGCTACATAATTGTAAAATTACAAATAGTAAGAATAAGCCAAGCAATAAGGTTTGTCCAGCCTTTTCTTTCCAATTCATTCTCTCAAACAAGCAAAATAAACACTACACTTCACCCCACTAAGCTCCACGATCCCGTGTACAAAGACTGCTAACTTTGCAGAATATTATTTCAAACCCAAACATATTTATTAAGCCTACATTTATCATTTTTTCACTTCAGTTAGGTTAATCATACACTGACTAATACCATCATAAAAATCAAGATTAATTCGTCAGACAGAACATATCAATACAATTTGAAAATGTGTCCATAGAAGGTATCTTTTTCCGTAGATTAACCACGACCAGATACTGATTTCAGTATAATCGTATGACATTATACCACTTTTTCCTTCATAGAAAGTAACTGCGAACGGTTATGTGTTCATTCTTATCTCCGACTATTAGATTGCTCTGTTAAAGAAGCAGGACATTCAATTAATCAAGACCATTTTCTGCAGGTAGTTATGCTTATGGATAAACAAGAACATTGTTTGGATGTTATTGTTGAAATTGAGTTGACCGAAACAGAAAATTGACCTGCAATTTGGACGATACTCTTGTGAAGACTTTTTCAAGTCGTTTGGCTCCATCACGAGGGTTCCATACTATAAAACGAATTCGACATTACATGGACAACAACATACCAATTAGATTCTACTCTAGCACAAACACGGTTGCACTTTGAAGGATCTAAAATGTATTTTGAAATTGAAACGACATGCATATATTAGAGATGCTTCTCCTAAGTTCCAAATACAAAAAATAGAAGCACACAAAAAGCTTGATCTTTGCCGACAACGTAAACAATGATTCTTTTTTCTATTAAAACCCACGAGGAAGGTTGAAGTTGAAGGTCATATCAAAGATTAGCATTTATAGACGTAAATCTTTTCACGACTTGACATAACGTGGCCTCGCTAGAGCGGTTGGTGGTGACACGCAATTTTTCAATTGAGTTTCAGAAACACAGGAAGACCACTAATTTCTGACACAGCATCTTCTTCACTCTTCCAAAATCAGGAGCTGAGAATTTGTTGTTAAATACAAAGCTTTTAACCTGGCTAACAATGTTTTTTAACATCGATTGAAACTAATTAGACCATAACATGCAAAACTCAATTGATTTAACCGTAGCATGCAAACATTCTAGAACACACCAAATCAAGCTTGGAAAACAGTTGACATAAAATTCCAAATTACGGAAGATTCAAACACCCTTGTATCGAACCAAAAACGACTTTAAAACGACATGAAATTTTCCGCTCTTGCTCTTTGAAGTAATAAAATGGGGGTTATATCTCTGAAAGCACAATAAACAGAATAAAGGAAATGTCTATATTCTCATCGTTGCCCGTCAGCGCCATTACATGAACAAGCAATCTCTCAGCTATTGTTACTTGTATGAAAGCAGAACGCAAACCTTGACTACACTTCCAGATACAGTGATTGTTGGTGTTATTAGATCTTCGAGTAACGTCGTATTCCTCAAACGTCTACAGCTTCATTCTTTTTGAACACATATAAGCACAACCAGCAAGCATGTCGCTTCAAAGGCGCCCTAACCTATTGGCGAAATTGCTGAAATCTCTCAAGAAAGATGACCAAAGGCGACATTTCAATGAAAGAGACAACAGACTAACACTAAGTAGCTACTCTCCAGATAGAGCCACGTAGAAAAAAACTGGAAGAAATGTAAATACCCCATTCTTTCAATGCATTCCTTGGGAAGAAAATGGCCGAATATAGCATAGTGAACGCAAAACAATTTCGTTACAACTCTTAAAAACCAAATCAGTACAAGGGAAAAGCAATTTATCTATATAGCTTCCCAGACGACCGCGTAACCACGTCCTTTCATCGTTTTCACCAACAGTGTTCAAACGTACCATTAAGTTCAAAACAATCTAGCTACTTGAAATAGACTCGAAGGAACATATAAGGAAACTGAAAGATTGTAATCAAAAGCAAGCTTCCCTTGTGTCACATTTGAAATGCACAGAAGAAAAAGTATTTCTCAAGAAAAAATACTGAACTAGCAATTGATCATCTGTACGATTCCTAAGAAGCGTGCAATTTATACAATTTGGTCTCTGTTTGTTCACTGCTCTCTGATGAATCAATGTAATCTCCGCAAAAAGCAAACGTGAGTAAGTTGGTATAGGCCTCAATTCTAAAATCATCATTGCAGAAGATTCAAAAGCTTAGATTGTAAAGTTACACGTAACAAACAATCCAAACAAGTATTAACAAGTATTTAAACGAGTACAAATGCTACAACGACTTTTAATTCTAATGGTTCTCAAAGAACAGGAAATTCAAATTGAATGGCATTGCATTTTTCTACCAAATCTAAAAAGTCCATTCTTATAAAAACGATCTATGCGAAGTCACCAAAGCTGGTTCAAACAAGGCATTTGTTAACCAGGCTTTTACGACACTAACGAACTAAACAAAAAATTTGAAATTTTATTTGGCCGAAGTAAAATCTGCTTGTGTTTCTTTGTTGTGGAGCGCCATTATTCTCTTCACAACTACAAACGTCAAAGAAAAATAATTTGGTAACAACAAAAATACCATTATGTTTCTATCACTTCAGATCTGAAAAACAAACACAGTGTTTCAAATATTGTCAGTTTCTCGCTATAATCAAACAGGCATCGAAGACTTGAAGCGAGTGGAATTTCATTGTAAACAACTAATCTACTACCCGCTTAGTTTGTCGATCGGTTGTTGCGTAAGAGCTGCATGACTTTACTCCCACGATGAAGAAAGACTTCGTCAATGTACACAGCAATTAAATCATTTTTTTTGCAGCTACACACCGTGTTTCTGAACCACAAACCGTGTTTCCAAACTGCAGTAGGACCAAATACTGTTGTGCTTACCAGCTAATGGAAACGTTTAAATGGTTCGTGAAGTAATTCGCCTTCCTCAGTGATTTATGAGCAACATGTAATGCACTGGAGATCTGACTAGACCCGACTGTCTCCCTCAAACATACTGAAATGATAGAAGCAATATCTTTTAGAACCTCGTTCTTTTCAATTTAACTTTGCAAACTTGCAACTGTAAAACGATTATTATGTTTTTAGGCTTATTCTTGAACATATTTCAATATTTTAACCAGAATACGACGGAACTATAAGAACGACTGGGGGACAAAAACATCCAATATGAAGAAATGTCTGATGTTTCAAGATTACAAAGCCAAAAGATACAACGACCGAAGTGATTGTCTCTTAATATGTCCAGTAACGAGTGGGATTTAGTCGTGAGCAAACACAACATCTAGGTTTTTTATGTAGCAAAAAAATATCTATCTGAAAGCCAGAATCCTCTGCCTACTTGAAATCAGCAACCAAGCATGCAACAGAGCTATTTGACCCTTGAGGAGTCTGCTTCAAACAACTGTAGTAGTGACAGGAGCAAAGTCTACCCGTAAATCAAGTTTTAAAAACCCAGTTTATTGTTCAGAAAAAGATATTTCCAAACGGACCATCTAATGGCTGACGAATCGCTACATGCTTAACGACATCTTGAACAGGGAGGTCATTTGACCCTAAATGCTGTCCAATTTACCTAATCAAGGTGGAAATGTGTGAAAGCAGCATGCTGATCTTCTTGTTTTTAAACTTATTCGAATCACGTTTCACAAATCAATATTATCAAACTTTTTTCAAAACTGCACAACATATAAACGATATCACAGCACGAACTGAACAACTCAGGGTGATACATTCTTGAAAAGGAAGTTGTATGACACAGGATGTTAATTAAACATAGCTTGTGACTTCAGTGTTCTAGATGAAAACTGAAACAGAACAACGATGAAAATACCCGCTGATCTTCAAATAAACCTAATGTTTCAGAGACAGTAGGTAACTCAAATAAAAGTCCAAAATAGTTGTTACAGTTCAATAAAAAAAGTTTTTTAGCGTAACCTCAAAACTGCCACACTGTTTCACTGATTTTTGCATTAAAGGGGAAAAACAAAAAAGTTCAAAAGAAAACATTGTTTCAAAGTCTTTTTGTTTCTAGGTACAGTACAAAGAAATAAATACCTAACAAACGCCACTTTATGTGAGCTGTTAATAAAACTTGCAACTTATCCTCAAAAGTATGCAACCATAATCAACAAGAAAGCACAAGTATATGATCAAAAACTGGTGCGATTGATGAGTTGAGCTGTTCACAACATGCTACGATTAACTTCATGACAAAACTGAACACAACCCGGAGCATGTAACTTTTTGTCTTGTCCAAAGAAAATATGTAACCTCAGGTTCTAATGTATAAAGTATATTTAATGACATTTGCCTTTTTATCAATAATTTTTTGCAATTTTTTTTTTCAAATGATAGACAGATACGGCTTTTTTTTCTCACGTAACTCTCTTGTCTTGCCCAAAGAAAATATGAAACCTCAGGTACCAATGTATAAAGTATATTTAATGACATTTGCCTTTGTATCAATAATTTTTGCATTTTTATTTTTTTTTCAAATAATAGACAGATACGCCTTTCTTTTTTTCTCACGTAATTTTCTTGTCTTGTCCAAAGAAAACATGTAACCTCAAGTACTAACGCATAAAGTATATTAAATGGCATTTACCTTTTTATTAACAATGTTCTGCAATTTTTTTTTCAAATAATAGACAGATACGCCTTTTTCGCCCCATTTTGGTAACTTTGTCGAAGTATAACCGAAAACGACAAACACCTTCATAAACACAGAAAAGAAGAGATTTAACTGCAGCAAGGCATTGCAGTTCTTATCTTTTTATATCCCAAGAAAACAATAAACTAACAAACCAACAGAAATTAGCAAAATCATAAAACTCGGAAAACTTGACCACAGTTTGAGAGTTGGACGCTCATGCAGTTATTTTTGAAGTAAACAAAGTGAAGCTTTACAACCATGAAACAAAGTTAAGTAATCATAGTTAAAAACCAAAACGGTTAGTTTCAACAGATATAGTTTTTTGATATAAATGGAATGAAAAAATTAAACGAAAGAGAAAAATGTTTAGCATATTACCCAAAAGGTCATTTTACCTTTTTAAAGAGAACTGAATGCATGCCTTTTGACTTAGTGAAAATGAGCTTTGAAGTCATGAACATTGTACAAGTATCTAAAACTCTTACTTCAATGAGAGAAGTATTCAGAAAAACGAAGTTAGTTTAATGGACCTGTCGAAAATGGACAACTGAAACAGGAAAATGTGTGACATAGCACTTAAAGCCATCTCTTCTTTACACTGACATAACCATATAAATTTAGAACAGAAAGCAATTCTTAGTTAAAGAAAACAAAGAAGTCGGAACAGTGCCCTCAACAGAATCAGTTTACAGGGAATAAAGTGAAACTCTTGAAAAAACAACACCTGAAGAATCATCTTGGAAGAGTCACCATTTCATTTTTTGGCATTTTCAAGGTTACTTGAAATAATATATAGAAGCAAGGAGGTCAGTTGATTTCATGAGAACTTGATGAGTTAATATAAACCGTAAAAACCATATAAACCATAAAAACTGGCATTCTTAATCCTTATATGAGTCTTGAAGGTACAAGCAAAGACGAATGTTTGAACCTTACTACCTAAGTTGTGAACTAGAGATGCCAGACTAGTTTAGCAAGAATAATAAACGTATGAATACCTCAAAGTACAAAAGCATACATTTAATACAAACTGAGACTAAATTTTCAAGACTATAAAAAATCCTATTTTCCAAAAAGATAATAAACGATTCATGCACATTCCTGCCACATCCCTAAATAATTTCCTCAGCTCATCTTACAAATTCAACTTCAAAAGAAATAGCAAAAAATGAAAGAAAGTTGATACCATCCTGGAATCAAATAACTTTTAAGAAACAAACAGGTTCAAGTTTACTTGTCTGCAAGATTACTTGGACAATTTTCGCGTGAAAGTTCGCCCAAGTAACCATAAAACGTGCTCTTGGCCTGTTGTATTTGCCCTGATATGGATCAAGTAGTGAGAACAGTAGGTAACAACTAAACTAGCACCATAGCTTTTCCAAGATAGCAGCTAGATCAGGCTTCTCATACTAAGTATTGATTTCTTTTGGAAGCCCCCATGTAGTGTTTTATAAGCTCACGGATCTTTTTGGAAACCAAAGGTTGATCTTAGTCATTTTAGCTGTGAAAGAGAGTGACTCTGCTTTATTTTTTAGTTGGCGCAACAGGAACTTCTGATCACTACAGTGATTTACGAATGGAAAGCACGTTCAAATTCAGCCAAAGCTGTCGCACGTTCACAAGATACAGTGCATTTTACTGCGCTTTAAACTGAATATTAACCTTATTTACTGGACTTTAAGACGTTGCTTTGCCAAAGCTCTGAACGAGTCACACTCTTAACAATCTAAAAGGCCTTGGGTTACTAAAGCAGACAAGGGCTCACTGTTGTTGTTAGTTTTCTTAGTCATGATTTGCCAAGCGAAGCGAACTGGTGGCAGAATACAAAATTTTATTAATTAAATCAAATGCTGTGGCCCAGTCTCGTTGGGAAAGCTTCTGACACTAGATAGTAATGTGTTGTTGCTAAATTTCTGAATCAAGGAGTTGTAATAAACAGATTAAAAAGCCAAATATTAAGATAATTGCTTGGCAAGCAAGTTATAGTTAGCTTCACAAAATATATATATACCTATTGATCTAAATCTGTTGATATATAGTTCTCCTATCAATCTGCGACTCATTCTCATCCCAATTCTGCCTACACTCTACATAATGAACAAAACTTGGACCATAGCTTTGAAGAGGTAAAGTGCTTCAGTAACTTAACTGTAACTTTACTGTGTTCTTGAACATGTGGACCTCGCTCATATATCACGTTAGATTTCAGTATGCTCAGAACATACGTTACTTAAACTAGTAAGATATAATTAAGGCCAGAAACTACTGCAAACCTGAAGGTGTTTCTCCTTTTACCAAGGCAAGACTAGCTTTGGACTGAAGAAACTCATCCATAGTTGAATAACCATTCATTTTGTTTACTGCACCTAGAACAGGATTTACGCTCACTCGCTTCACACTGTGGAGCTTCCGTCGTTCGAGAGAATTCAATTTAAAATCAGAACAACATCGCCTTTCGTCAACGGACAACTTCTCAGCTAGCTCAGATAGATCACAGCATTCTTCGTGCAGTTTAAAACCGTTATGTTTCTCTAAAGCCCTCTCCTTCTTCTTGTGTGTTTTGCCTTCAAAGTGATCCAAAGCTGTTATTTCTGATGTGAGAGTTACATTGCAAATTTCGCAGTGGCGGGAAACACTGGATCCGTTCTTTAACAACTCTTCTGCTCTGTGTCTTGTTGCTAATCTCTTCTGGTGAGTTTTGCCTTTCTGATGAGAAATTCGCTGCTCGTGCGAATTAAGTGAAACCTCACAGATATCACAGAACATGTGGTGGGTTGTTTACGATCACAAGAACCGATCCGACTTCCTCTAAGGTAAGGTAACACTTTAAATGTCTGGATCGATTAGCTTATTGTTTAAACTTAATTTTTTTGCTACAAGCTCGGGTTATGAGACTCGAAATTGATGTTAGTCGATTGAACAGCCGCTGTATGATCATCTACCTCTACAAAGCGTTCAGACCAGTTGTTGAATCGCTACTAGCATTTTGTACACTTCCGCTTGGCTCTGAGTGGTGTAATATTTAAATTACAAACGGGAAAGTGTATCAGTGGGCCGAATTTCGCTTTTTGCGTGGAAGTACAGAACTTGGAAACCGCCTTCTCAAAAGTTTCCCCTTTAAGCTTCCACTTATATGAAAATTAGAAATTACGAACTGTTTAAACACACTTTCTTAGAAATTCGTTTGTTTACAAGCGTAACCGGTTGTATCTAAATACTCGGAAAATCCCGCATTCCCTTGCTCTTTGGTCTTTACAAATGTGGCAAGTTTCTAAGAATATCTTAAAGACAACCTTGGACAAACTATTTCGCGTTCGTTATGAAACAAGTTACTAGAGCACTTAATCCTTCAAAATTATTTAGCTATCATTAAAAGTCTTGAGCTGAAATACTGAAACAACTGTGATGTTGTTCAAAGTTACGTTACAAACACAAGAGTTGAACTGGTGCCAAGTAACGCTCTATATTTGGAAAGAGAGCACTGGGGCGAATCCGTTTTCCAGGAAAACCCGGAAATAGAATTAACCGTTTAATTTATGCAGGTCAATAACCATAAATTAAATTTAAACTAAAGACACTCCGGTCTAAAAGTGGATGCGACAGCTTAAACCAATGGTGCCAGAACAAATACAGTAATCCGTTTTGAGGATCGAAATTAACTGAAAATTAGGGCGAACATCGAGCCTTTTTCTTCAGCTTCATATGTTAACACCGTGCCTTGTGGAGTGAATATATATCTATTCCTATTTAGCTGAGTTAAATTAAAGCTAAATGCCAAGAAACCTAAACATTCTGTTGTGGTCGCTGTCAGTTTTTGACCAACTGCGTCGACTTCCAAATAACTCCCTGGATTAATGAGATACAACGCGTTCTTCCTTTACCTCAATGTTAAAGGATTCCCCAAGTTTTAAACACAAGGATTCGTTATTTCTTACCTTAAATTAACTGGGCTCAGCGATTCATGATTCCCCCAATTTGTATGAAACAAAGGTTTGTCATAATATATACACAATAGCATGATTTCGTTCCCGTCAAAAACAGAAGACGCAGAGTGTTTTGGTCTACAATTTGTGATGGGTCAACAATTACTAAAAGCCAATGTCACTTCAATTGTGTTCGCTTTACGTCATACTCACAACTCACATTACCGACAGATATTTTAATTCGAAGACGTGAACTATAAAACTGTCAAGCCGCGAGAGAGAAAACAAATGAAACACGTTTTGTGGCTTTCACGCATTTCTTGTTGACACAAAACAAGGAAGTTCTGAATTTAATAATAATCGGCGAGCTGGATACTATAAATTAAACCCCTCGGGGAATACTCTATATCCTGTAACAGTCAAAACACCGCTAAAGTTGTCAGACTATCAAAGATTAGCCATCTTAGTTTCGATCAAATCCGATCAAACAAAACACTGAAACGTCTAGGAACTGCTAATGTTTTTGTCAATTGGAAAACGAAAAGACAACACAATTGAGTTTACTTGATTTCACTTCGTATCACACAGGAAGCTTACGGGAAATTTGTTAACACGACGAGCCTCAGACGACTGAGCATAGAACTGATAAGTACATCATACTCTTGAAATTTTAACTAACACGTTTTGGCATGTAATGTGTGAAAGTACCATCTCACTTGTCATCCACTAAAAAGGGCAAAGTCTGGGCAAAAATATCGAAATGTGGCATTAGCTCTTATCCGAAATATGGTCCGATTTCATTATTTCTCCGATTAGGGGTCAATTACATGACTGAGTCGGGCTGCGACAGCTTAGTTCTCCGCTCGTGTTTACATGTTCTAGGACTTGACGGGAAGTGATTAATTTTCTTTCAAGATCGTCACAATCTCATTGAACAGTTTTGCTTACTGTTGCATTCCGTGTTGCTTTGTTTTCCAAGATGTTGCAGTTTAATGGTGTACTTAACCTAAACATGACAACTAGAAAATGAAACATGGATTTGCTTGTCAGTAATCTTCCTTAAAAAATAAATCTCCCGAAGAAACAAGTTTGACTCGCCATTACATGAAAACACCCTGCCCTAGCTTGCCCGCTCCTCATACAGTCTCAACCTCAAGCTGGTATACTTCGTTCACTCTGTCAAATCGGGTGAGCTGTTCCAACAAACAAAACCGAATCAATAACTTTGAATGTAATTGCACTGTAATTGGCCAAACTTAAAAATTGGTAGATTATAATCAGTAAACTGTTAAAGCACAAAAAGTGGTACATAATGTTAATTAAGTATCGTGCATTTTCAAAAACGATGTATGGGCTTGTATGTCTTCAGTTTTGCTTACTTTCGGTTGCGTCTAAAGCATTTAACAATAATAATAACAACTTATTATATTTCCATGGCAGTACTAAACAGTTACTGTAAAGCTACTTGGGAGAAAATATTTACAATAACTATTAAAACGATTGAGCTAGAAGATATTACATTTAAAACTATTAAAATGATACACATATAGAACAGACAAAACTTAGTTCGGGAAATAGAAGGTAATGACCAGGAACAGAATTAATCTGTACTTGCTATGTTTTGGGGGTCTCAGATAAGAATAGTTTGTCCTCGAGTTCCCTCATTCACATAGATATGGTAACCTTCCTTAGTTTTTATCACCTATGGGATTCCTGAGTATAAACGACAATGTTGCTGTTGTTAAGCATTGTAGTGATGTGTAGCGATGGAAATAAACACTCTGAGCAACACCTAAGCAGTGCAAATGGCTGTGCTTGTCGGGGGCTGTACTTGTATTGTTTTCTTGTCGGTACCAAGCAGAAGGTTTGTGGTAGGGGTTGGTTATCCATCGAAAGAGGTGTTCGCACAGGACAGTGTGGGGCTCGCTCAAGTTTGACAGGTGAGCCGTGTCCATAGCTTAACTCGGTGTTCTCAAGGTACTTTTCTGTATGGACCTGTCTGGTCACTTAAGTATCCTGGAATACATGAATTCAAGACCGCGTAAACACACTCGAGCACTGGGCGAATATATGTTTTATATTAAGTTACAAGGACAGCTTTATAAAGCGTCGGTCTACGCATGTGTGACACCGAGTGTAGTTAGCTAGTCTTATATAAAACTGTTGTATAAAGTTTCTTGAGCCTATCTAAACGTAGATGATAGCAATTTCCTAATGAGAGTGATTTTGTGATTGAGTTTAGATGTAGTAGTTTTACTGGAATCTATTCTGATAAAAGAACTCTATTATGTTGGTTTAAAAGAAGTAACTGATTTTGATGATCCCATTTCCTTGTCTAAGTTATTCGAAATCCCAATTTCAAATTGTTGCCCTAGTCTGGACGATCTTCCAGCAATATGAAATCCTAAGAATGAGAAATCTTAAGAATGACGTGTTCCATACTTATGTACCATGTGATTTGCTAAGAATAGTTCCTTTAAATCATTAGTTATTTTTTGTGTGGCATGTTTAAATATTTGGAACTCAGAGCTCCAAATTTTAAAAAAGTTATCCAGTACTCTAGTCTCTCTGTATTTACCTTTGGCAACTTTTCTCACACGTCTTTTTGGAAGATAAACTATGCAAGATAGCACTGAGAGATATTTGTTTTCCTAGATAATATTACCATAATGGAAGCATTAAAGTATAAAACAAATATCTGGTAGTAACTTCGTTTATTCAATACTCCAATGTTCTTTGAAACTTTGACCAATAATAAATTAATATGTCATCCATGTTAAATTTTTGTCAATTACTAATTTTATATAGAGACTTGCAATTCTTTACCCTCTTTGTTATGTTCCCATCTTTATCTATACCGGCTCACATCTGTTATCTTTTTTCATTTAAAACAATAGCAAATAGTTCGTTTTTGTAATGTTGAGAGATTTGCTTTGAATAATAAAGGTAAGTTTTTTTTGTTCAGTAGTAGTGGTTTCTATTAATTGATTTAGCATTGAATTGTACAGAATATGTCGTTGTCATCTGCAAGACGTGTGAAGGCTAGTTTATCAGATGATTTAGTGATGTCATTTTTGTATATCAAAACAAAAAAGGGACCAATATAGAACCTTGAGGAACACCACATACAATCTTAAACATGTTTGAATCTGTTGAATCCTTTCCACTGTACAAACAGTTTTCTATTTCAAGGAAAAGATTGACCACAGGTATATTGAGAATTTCGAGAGCTCCAAAGCAGACATAAGCCATGACAGCGGAGGATACCATGGTTTACTGTACCAAAGGCTTTTGCAAATTCTGAAAAGGCGCTGACCGTGTATTCACCTTACGTATATACACATATATGTACATCTTGAATTTTTTCAACAAAATCTAAACTTGTCATCGAGGTCGAAAGACCATTTCTTAAGCCATGTTAACGTTGATTGTGATCAAGAATACTAAACCTATTTGGATATCCATTGAGTCTGTTATAGACTATTTTTTTCCTAGAGTCTTGATAGTGATAGTAATATAGATACTGGTCTATAATTACAGTAAATTGATTGTCACCAGATTTAAAAAGGGTCATAATTTTTGTTATTTCGTCAGGTACAATACCTGTTTGGAGGGAGAGATTTATAATTTGGTTAAAGGGTTTGAAGTCTTGGAATTACAAGTTTACCTAGTTGTGTGCTAAACATGACTATAACTTGTTTCACACTTTAGTAACATAGCTACAGATTTAATTTCTTTTGGGGTAGTGAGTGTAATAACAAACTGTTTTGAAAGCTGTCCTTTAAATGTTCCTTGTAACTGTTACTTACATTGGAATATTTACTTGCCAGATTTTGACATATGAAGGAATTTCGTTTGCTAGATTTGGAGATATCCTGGAACCAAATTTGTTTAGTATTATAGTTATTGTGCTTTGAATTACCTTCTTTAAAATGTTTTGGATAATTATTTTTGGTTTTACTGAAAAGACCGTTAAGTAATCCCAAAGTTGCTCTTATGTTGTCTTCAACAAAGAGTTTAGTGACGGCTCTATAATTTCAATCTACAATTCTTTAGTTTCTTTGTACGTTGGCGAGCTTCACAGCCAGTTAGTTCTATATATCAATTATGGTAAACTTGAGTTCCATGATGGTAGCCTTAAATGGTTCTTTTATTGCAGATGTGTACGTAATTATGCTTATACTTTTGCTACACTACGAACTGTCCTAATTGTTGCGCGCGCATATTTTTAATTTATGTATTTAAACTTGTTTTGTGTTTTTAGCGCGTGCTTGAACCACTCTATTCTGGCGTTAGACGCAACTTTTCTTTTAACGGTTTCAATTTTATTTTCCTTGCCTATAGTAACGTTTGTTCAGTAACTGTGCTCACATAGTGGGCGGCTCCTCCTAAAATGGTCTGCAACTGGTCTGGGATTTAATGGAGCCGAAACCAATTGTAGACTTGCACACATTTTAGGTATCCTACTGATGATCAGTTATTGATTTGCCTTTTATTGCAGCGAGATACTAGTTGTCTGTGGAGTTTCAATTTACACAAAAAGAGCTCTTTCCATATATATACGGATCCTAATTTTCTGTTTTTTCACCTCAAGAGCTAGTTCTATCATATAACTTTCCTTGAATGATATCTCCATTATTGAACACACCTGCAACAATATAGGAGACTATTCTTTTTAATCACAAATGCATAAAGCAAGAACTTATGTAATAAGAAAAAAAATTAGTAGATGTAATTTAGTTCCAAGCAATAAAAGATTGCCTTTTTGTTTCTTTTAATGTTTTATTCACATTAGTTTTCAAAGTGACAATAAATGTTACTATTCACTATTTAACTATAAATTATAAGTCTCCCCCTTCTCTGTAATTATCATTTTTAACACTGACTTTCAAAGTCCTGTTTCCAAGTTATATGAAATATACTGATCCTTCTGCTGTCTTTGAATTAACGTTCTTTTTCAGCCGTGTAAAATTTCGGTGGTAAACTTGACCTCTTCTGACATTTGTGCTGTGTTATCAAGCACTACCTAACAACAACAACAACAACAACAACAACGATAATAATAGTAATAATAATAATAATAACAAAAATATAATAAATACAATAGTAAACAGTTCTTGAAACGGATTTTCAGTCCGTGAAGAAGGTCGTGTGAAGAAAGTTATGCCCTAAAATCTGGCTCAAATCCCTGGGGATGAAGACGAAGAAGGACCGGAGTACTTGGGACTACAACAACGGAATTGGAAACTAATTCCTCCTTTTCTCCAGATTCCTTTTAAAAGCGACAAAAACTTATTGACGCATGAACGTAGTTAATGCAAGATGACTTTGAGATTGAAGTGCTATCTAAATAAAAGTTACTTAGTCAGAGACTACGCACCACTGTACTTCCGTTTCATCCACTTAAGGCTTCTATTTTCAGCAGTAGTGGAAACTTAACATTCATATTCACGGTTATTTTAAGGCGACTACCTCACTCATGAAAAATGTCTTGTAAACCGCATTTTGTACAAGTTCAAACAGTATCGACGCTTCAGATGACAAATATTAATAATGCTGTTACCTCTTATATATGGAAGGATATAAGCACGTTTTGATCAATGAGATCACCATCAGAGAGATCTATCTATATATGTTTGTCTGTTTGTTGTTGTGTGGCACGCTGTGTCTGCGTGGCAAGGTTGGGTGTAAACCTGAAAACCTCTTGCGTTGCCCTTCGTCAAAGCAAACTTTGTCTATCTGTCTGTCTGACTGTCTCTATCCAAGTATAAACAAATATTGTCGACAAAAAGGAGCTGGAGATAATACAGTACAGTTGTGCTTACGTCATGACTAATGGGAGAGACACTTTTATTTCAACAAGTAGCCAAGTCAGTCTTTTAAACCTGCTGTCAAGATCTTTTAAATGCACTTTAAAAATTTAAAACTTCAAGGATATGCAGTTACACGAAATGTTAGTTAATACAAAACATACCGAATGGGTTCTATTTGTAAAGTTATACATAATCAAAACAAAAAAAAATGTGTTGCAAATGACGACAAAATCTTTCGATCGTCTGATCATCATCAGGTATTATATTGTTTAGGAGGTTGAATATACTTGTGTATTAAGTGACTTCCTTTGGAAAAAGATTGAGAATAGACTTTAATCAGTTTGTTCAGGCACGGTTGGAATTTAGCAATGAACATACATTTTCTGATTCCCAGTGGGTGAAAAATTGTAATCACTTTTCACTAAATTATTGATTTGGATTCCGTCGGAGCTGTCGTGGGGGCTCTGATCAATGTGCGAAGCTGAACAACCGGCGCATGTGCCATGGTATGCAACATTGATAGGACTTGAATGGAGATTCACTTGTTTTACAGGCAGAATATAAATGTTCACTTCACTGTCTGCAAAACTAGTTGTGTAAATCTAAGAAATTATGCAAGTTTGCGTTCAACGTGTTTAGCAAATTCAATTCTTACACGAGGGAATTCTTTTTTGGAACTTGGAACTGTCGAGTTGTACAGGAACTAGTTTTTCCTTGATACTTAAAGCAATTAACGAAGAACTGACGTATCGTTATGAAG
>JAOBYE010310983.1:0-15462 GCA_025403585.1 Parazoanthus swiftii | reverse complement strand
AACTGTCCGTGCAGAGGCTTCGCTAGGTATTTCTCACGCCTTTCTTCTCTAATGCTCTTCATATCCATCCCTTCCCTATTATTATTATTATTATTATTATTATTATGCTAACCTCAATCGCTGAATCTCATCCCTTAGTGTTTATCGTCACTTATCTTTGCAAGAGGGCGAGGCCCAGGCCAGGAGCGTCCTGCCGCCATCGACTGTACCGCCTCCGACCCAGTCCAAGAAGACTTTTGGAAAGAAAATTGAGGGTAAGCTCTCAACTAGGCCTCACATCTTGCATCATATTGTTGTAGAATAAATTTTATGATGTAAAACAAATGCAATTTTGTCTTTCTTTTTTCTTGTTACGTTGTGTTTTGTTTAACCCCTAGGATTGTCCTTGGGGTTGTGAAGATGAAGTTCTATCACTTATATATGTGATATTCCAAGTGGTAGTTGTTAGAGTTAAGTTAAATGTGGTGTCATTTTACAGATGATGCGTTGAGTATTTCACGAAGCAGCCAGATGTTTGTAGAAAGGAAAAAACTGATTGACATCAAAATAGCAACGTGTGAGACTGTCAAGGTGAGTGTTGTTGCTTCCCAGAAAACGTGACCGCATTACCAGTTATTACCGTTATCGTTATCATGATCATGATCACTATCAATACCAATGCCACTGCGACTGACGCAAAAAGGTTGACAGATGGTATATTCCACCTTGCCATCCTAGTACAAATCAGACACCAAGTGTCTGGAATACAGTCAATTTTTTAACTCTATTTCAACTGAAGTTTATCTGAATGTTTTGTATCAAATTATACTGTAAAGACGTTTTTGATCCAGTTGACAAAATGGAGTCCTTGTAAATCAGATTTTGTTACAATGCAGTGACAAAAAACAAGGTTCACCAAAACTGTGTTTTTGTAGCAAGAACACTGTAGGGTACTTTTTTACTCTTCAAAAAGAGTGACACTTTTTTTTTTAGAAAACTAACACATGCAGTTACAGTGGAGTCAGGATGGCCGAGTGGTCAGCGCTCTTGCCTCCAACCTCTGTGGACCAAGGATCAAATCCTGAGCTTCTCATGTGGGCTGAGATTTGTCGATCTCCTTCTGACTCCGAGGGTTTTTTCCGGGATCTCTGGTTTCCTCCCTCCACAAAATCGACTTTCACGCCACTTTCTGTGCGGTCGACTGATTAAACATAAGCCACTGGCTTGGGAGAATGGGCAACCACTCCCAGTGTAACGACATTAAATAAAGTTTAGTTCTTTAGTTAGTTCATTTGCGACCTTAACACCTATAACAGAGTGAATACTACAGAGCATGTTCAACGTGGTACTACAAATGAAGCATACAGTGCCTGAAATTACAAATTTGTGACTTTGAATTGTGAGGTGTATCTTATACAGTTAATATGGTTGTGTATACAATATACTTTTTATAATGTGGCTCCAATGCTTTATTTATTTTTCCGAAAGGGTTTCCTTCTGTCAGTAGCTGAAGTTTTATTGAGCAACCTGTGTGAATCCATTACCAGCAGTCAAGAAGAATCTCTTACAGATGAGTGTAAGTTGAAAAGTTTTGATATTACCTAAACGGGCAGATGCTTTGTTCAATTTATAACACTTGAGAAGCTTCAGAAATTAGTAAAAGACCCACGTGCGGTTGTGTTTTACACAGTACACCAGCAAATACAGCACCAATAAAACCTTAGGAGAAAAGTGCAGTAATAGGCCGTCTTTTTTTCTGGAGCGTGACTAGCCTAGATTTAATGGGTGACCTTTTACGGGGTTGCCAAGTCAGGGAAAAACGAATTTTTTTCAAGGTCAGGAAAAAGTCAGTGAATTTTCCATTTGGTCAGAGAGATTTGGAATTCTGCTCAAAGTCAGGGAATTTCATATCTTTTGGATAGTATAACAAAGCATATTGAACGTCCTAACAAAAAACGTAAAAATTTGTATAGCATGTTATGTTTTCTGAGTAAAATTGCCATGTTTAAGGTCAGTGAAATTTTGCTCTTGGTCAGAAAAAAGTCAGGGAATTTTTTAATTCTCTTGTGTGGCAACCCTGTTTAACTGACTTTCTTAATCTCCTTAATAAAGATTGCCTTGTCTTGTCTTTTGTTCAGCCGTCTCTCTGATGCCAGCGGACCTGGAGTTGCTGTGTCTGGCCAGACTCGAGCTATCACAGGTGGCGAACCAGAGACAGCACGCGCTGACCGGAGGAAGTCTTGTGTACTCAGCCATGAGAGCTCTCGAGGACGCCGCCATCTTGAACGAACTTGATGTCGAGAAACGGTAATTAAAACTGTTATTTTTTACCTACTTTGAATCATAGCCTTCACAATAGTTTTTAATTGTAATACTCATAACAAAACTACTACTACTACTACTACTACTACTACTACTGATAATAATAATAATAATAATAACAATACGTTGAACATTTCCAAAAGCGCTATATTTCTGTCACTATTTAGACTACGAGTAGTCCCTATTTTTCCTCCGAAAGATGGTCGAGCGAGCGATCGAGAATCCAAAATGGCGCGCTCGCCTGAGTTTTCGCGCGCCATTTTGGAGTTTCGATTCCTCGCTCGACCATCTTTCGTAGGAAAAATAGGGACTACTCGTAGTCTACTCGCTATTCAATATTGTGTCGTGACAACGCAGTGTGTTTCAGTGGAATTTAATTGAAGCCGTTGAACTCAGCTGTTTATACTCATCATTTTTATAAAATACAAGAAGTATGAAAACATTTGTGAAAATAAACTTTTTGGACTCTTTCGTGGTTTCACAGAAACGTTTAACGGCTTCATTTAAATTTGACTGTTAAAATTAAAACTGGACACGACAGTAAAGGGGTTTCCAATGTTGAACTGAGCTGTGTTCCATCAACAGTTCCAACACTATGATGCTCTCCAGTGCGGCCAGATCCGTCCCCAGTACCTCTCCGAATGTGCCTGGCACCCACTATCTCTCCTCCCAAGCTCGTTGCCGCTTGGATGCTCGCCTATGGTTGACCCTCCGGCTGGCACTGGCTAAAGCCCTGTCAGGGGAGGACAGCGGAATGGGCAAGTTGGGTGGCACGACCAGGAGTGTGACTGCATCTATCGGCTCGTGCGCTCACCACTGCCGCCAGGGTATGGATGAAGCAGAAGCCTTTGGGGACTCGGAGATGATGGCTGAGTTCCTGGTGCTAAGCGCGGTACACGACCTGCAGCAAGGCAAGATTACTGATGAGTTGCTGCAGCAGTTGGAGGTAAGAACGAAACTTCCATCCGACATTCATTATAAACTATTCCCTTTTTTAGTATCTCGGACTGAATTGAATCCACAAGTGAAGAGGGCTCAATGCCGAGTTCCGGCAAAGACCAGTCACAACCTTTAACCCTTTCACCGACATTTTTGTCAGAATACAGCCACATTTTATGGTAGAATTGGGTTCTAACCGAATCGGTAACGGAAGTCAGAAATATCTCTGACTTGTGCTCAAAACTTATACTACTAGTCAACTAAAGTTGCTTAATAAAACCATAGACATTAAGGGAACAAAATGTTTTTGATCCTCATTTGCAATGATGCCCAGTTAATAAACCATTTGTTTACTGCATCTTTTTGCTAAATCCATTTCATCGTGGGGGCTAAAAGTGATGTCTATGTTGAATTAATGTGCCCATATTTGACCGCATAATGATTTTTAGCGCCCACAAGGGAATGGACCTAGCAAAAACTTGCATTAGAAAAACGGTATATTTAGCTCCTGACAGTCGTGCTATTATTGGTCCAAAGATACTGTTACGATAAGGAATATGCTCTGTTTTGGTGATTTGTATTTATCTCGTATTCAAGGTTGCAATTCAGAGGCTGGAGCAGACTCCATCTTTGTCGTTCTCCGGACAGTTGTTGTTAGCTCTTGCCGTCATACAGTATGCTGATGTCAAGGGATCACGTGATCCTAGTGGCGTTTGCTACCTTCAGCAACCGCTAACTGCATACAAGCAGGCTCAGAATATACTACTAAACCAAGTACGTGTTTTCTTCATCTTTTCGTTCAATAACCATGCTGACATTTTATGCATCGAAATACTTGCTTATTCGAATGAGCTATTTTGTTTTGTAAGGAACCAATTTCGATACACAGCGGTTGTATGATTTTCTTTTGCCCGCTTTTGCTTGACGAAAGATGGACAAGTACGACTAGTTGTATTTGTTCGAAAGATGTGCTAGCTCTAATCTAACAGAAGCAGTTATTTTCAGATTGTTTAATATCAACACTGATTCATCATATCAATTAGTTGATTGGCATTTTTTAGACGCATTGCTTGTTTCTTTGCTCAGTGAAGTGATTAGGTGACTCCTAGACTTGCCCAGTGAATGGCTGACCGGCAGATTCAATGATTTATTGATTGATTTATACTAAGTTGCTGTATTTCCTCAAGATGATGTTGCTCGGGGAGAAGATCGATGTGTTGGAGATGGCGCCGGTGCAACCATTACAGAACATCTACCTACCTCAACTGCTGTACCTAGCCCAGATCAAGCTTCGGCTAGGACTTGCACATTCGGATGTAAACATAGAACATAGAGCAGAGCCAAAGTGGAAAGATGCTGTGAAGGAACTGGGTCTTGGCTTAGAGCTGACAAGAGCAGCAGCCTGTCAACAACAATCTTTGGAATCACAGCTGTTGTTCAATATTGGTACGCGCTCTTAAAGTTAACCGTTACGTAACTAACTAAGAAGGTTGACTTGACACAAATTGCAAAACTCAACTTGCAATACATAGACCGCAAAGGACTGTTGGAGCTTAGAATTACTTTTAAGTGAGTTATTTTAAAGATTTGTATTTTATTGAAGTCATACGAAGCTGTGATATTCAAAGTGGGACGATCGTCTTGGGTGTACCATTTTGACTTGGTTTTGCCTGTGGTGGTGTTACACTTGGTGCGTTTTCTAGGTCAACCTTTTCTTTCTGAAATAGATATATCATCTTAGTTATTTTAAATAAACGAAGATGTAAAGTGAGCCCGAAATCGGATGCAAAATGTTTCCAGCACTTTTATTTTTAGATATAAAAATAGTAAACTGTTGTTCTATAGCCAATTCTCAGCAATTAAACAAAAGTTTTGCTTTGTCTTGTCTTGTTTTGGTGCTCAAAAGATGAACTGAATATAACCACATCTAACATAAGCCATTTTTGCGGTCACGTCCAGAGCACAGAAGCCGCAGTTCTACATACATTGTTCTATGACTTTTTTCAATTCTATCTTTTGTTTTTCTTTTACAAAGGAATTTTTGTTTTCAGTTCATTTTTCACTCAATCTGCCTTGTTTAGAAACCATATAAGCCTGCCAGCTAAAGCGCAGACCTTCTTGTGTGCATGATTTTGAAAGTGGCTAGTGTCAGAAGCATTTCTTTTTCCTGCCCTTAAGTTCTGTCTATATACCACTGTTCTAGCCTTGATAATTTCAATTTTTATTTAGGTCAAATCCAAAGACAGATGTTCAACCTTGGAGACTTACCTGCTCATGAGGTGTCCGCCACTCTGGTAGAGACGATCAGGACTACATACGGATCTGACCACAATTTGGGGTGAGACAGCTTAAATGGATAACGTAGACCCACCAAATCTACTCGCATAATCTTGTGTATTCTCTTGTATATAATCATCTGTATGCATCTACAGCTTGGGGTAACACGGCATGATCGGAGAACGTAGACTCGGCATATTGAACTGAAATGCCACAATAGACCAGTTTCATTCTCCCAGTTACCGCTGACTACAATGACCACAGACTCATTTCCGCAGGGTTGGCCTCGACTTGGTCTTGAATATACATAAATGCTAGCGAGAACGTTTAGAATTCCGAGCCTCCAACAATACAAAGAACTGTAAACAACTCATATCCACATTGGTATTTATGAATATTTAACATTAGGTCGAGGCTAACCCTGCAGAAATGAGTCTGTGGTCATTGTAGTCAGTGGTAACTGGGAACACGAAACTGATCTATTACACTTTACTGTTTATTTTGACCTTTTCAGTTTTTTTTCGGGGGATTGCTTATTACAAGTTTAAAGCTCTAGCCGGGGGTTTATTAGAGAGGGGAGCTTTTAGGAAGTAGGGGCTTATTAGAGCTTCTACGGTATTTATCCCGTTTATACCTTCTACTGAAAAGCCTGCCTTACAAGGATTACAAGCATAACGAAGGAAAGGGCGCATAAGCGAGGTTTTTTGTGGTAAAATTTTGTATAATAGTATGAGTATGTGCTCAACGATAACGCACTAACGGGATATTGTTTTTCTGCTTATATCATTAAGGTTAATGAAGCGAGCTTACATGGAGATTGCACTGGTGCTTCTTCAAAACGTGGAGAAGCTTGCGAAGGAAATAAGTTTAACAACGGACCTGCCTTCAACCCCAGAAACTCCTAAACCCGTCGGCAAAGGCACATCCAAAACCTCTAAGCTTAGCAAAAAGGAAAAGGAGGAACGAGAACGCAAACAAAAAGAATTGAAAGAAAGGAAAAGAGAGATTGAGAAGGAGAAGAAAAGAGCTTGGTCGGCCATCCGTGCGGCAGGCCTAGTGTCCTCAGCTCAACATAGACTGGGTCTTCTCACCGGGGATACGGACATCACGGGTCTTCACATACCAGAGAAGTCTGGCAAGACAGTCCCAGACTTTGCGCTGTTTGACCTCTTAGGTACCGATGACATCATCGGAGAGAATAATTCCTACGTAACCAAGGGCGGTATTGTTGCCTTGGGAACGTCCGTTAACAATTCCAACCACGTGCAGATCACGTGGATTCATCTGCTGGGGTACCTGTCGTTTCTCCGTCGCCAGTGTTCCTACGCTGCCTTGGGCGTGTCCAGGGACAGTGAAGGTGAGTGCCTTATTATTATTATTATTTTTCTTACTATTATTTTACTATTGGTAGTAGTAGTAATAGTGTAGCCTTAAGGCTAAATTAGAACAAAAGTTTAGGATTTTTAAAATACACCAAAGGTGTCTGCCTTTTTTTAACTTTTTATTTTTTTAACGTCGTTGCGTTGGGAGTGGTCGCCCATTCTCCCAAGCCAGTGGCTTATGTTTAATCGCTCGACGGTACAGATCTTGGCGTAAAAGTCGATTTTGTTGAGGGAGGGAAACCGGAGAACCCGGAAAAAAAACCCTCAGAGTCAGAAGGAGATCGACAAATCTCAGCCCACATGCGAAGCGCTAACCACTCGGCCATCCTGACTCCCCTTACAGCCTAGTGTAGCTATTTAACATAGCGCTTAACAATACTGTAATGATTTTCACTCATAAAATAAAGTCAACATACCCCTTTCCTTTACCTAAATAGTATATCTGATCCTATATAGTATATCTAAACCTAAGCCCTGCATTTAAACCTTTCTACCTTTTGTACATCACTGTTTACAAGGAAACACAAGGCCAACAGCAAACGGAGCGTTGATGCCACTCTTCAGTTGCAACAAGGTGTTGAAGCTGTCCCGGATGCACGCATTCCTCAAGTCGGAGTTGGAGCCCTACTCAGCCGAGTGCTGCGGCGTTTACCCGCCTGAGATGTTTGCCATTCCCAGAATCCCAAGCCGACGCCAATCAGTCGTCTCCCAACGGAGCCTGCAGGACACAAGTACAACTGGTCAGCAGGAAGAGCTTCTTGAGAAACGAAAAGGTGATATTGACTTTAACATTTACACAAGGGTTGAGTTTCATGAACTGTCACGAAATATGCTCACAATTAGCTGAAAAAAAAACAACTAAAAATAGTTGTCATAACTAAACATTCATCTGCAATTTTTTTAATATACTGTTTTTCTGTTTTGTTTCTTGCAATACAGTTTTTGATAAATTTCTTGGTTCAGTGGCTCCCGGAATAGTCCAGTTTCGTCTTCGTAGTTGCCGCTGACATTCAATGACTTCAGACTCGTTTTCACAGTTTTAGCCTCGATTTGATGTTAAATACTCATAAGTACCAGTATAGATAGAGCTATTTACAACTCTTTCTACATGTGTTGATGGAGGTTCGGACTTCTAATCGTTCTTGCTGGTATTTATGTATATTCAACACAAAGTCGAGGCTAACGCTGATGGACATTGCAATCAGTGGTGGCCAGAAATACTGGACCTTTTCTGGCCTCAGGTTATTTGAGACTTTTCTATTTTGGCAGACTGAACAATGCTTGTGTATTTTGTGTTTACATAACATCCCCAAGGGGCGAATGTTTATTTAAAAATAGCCATATAACTCATTTTGCAGTGGAAACGTCTGGATTAGTCCTGGGATTTTAAACTGATTCCTAGAAAATTAGTTTTTCTGTCTTATGTTTTGAATGTTCTGTTGAAATCGTTAACCTTCTGATGACTGTGTTCAAGCAAAACTTCTGACGTTCCTTTTAAGACACTCCTGTGCAATTGCTTGAAAAACCTTAACTTGTATTCCTGGAAACCCTGGTCTTTCGAAATTGCATTGGTTTCCGAACCCAGGGTTAAATATGATGTAAGATTCGTTTTGAACCGTTCTTACCCATTTCTTGCAAGATTGGTGTACTGACCCCTCCCTTAGTAAGGGTTAGAAGCAGGTTAGGATGGGAGTTAGGTTAAGCTTTAGGTTTACGGGAGGGGTAGGTCGGTAGCTACCCAGAAAACATACATTGGTTCCAAGAAAAAAACATACTTTTAAGTGTAGTGATTTGCAGCTCTTATGATATTGCTTGTTTCTACGGAAATCTCACGGGCTTTTCTTCACAGATCCGCTTGAGAAATCTGAGAGGAGCCACGCTGCTGCGAGAGCTTCAGATTTGGAGATCTGTGTCCAGTGGTACATCCCAGAACTTAACCCCCCTAAACTGCAGCAGGAAGCAGAACTTGATGCTTCACAAGATGCTATGCACTTCGTATATGCCTTGAACAAGACGGCTGTTACCTCGGTCTCAAGCTCCAGCTCTCCCGTTGTGATAGGAAAGTGTCTCGTTCCACCAGCTCCGGCTCAGGCCCTTCATGAAAAGCTCATGAATACCCTCGAGATTGCTGAGGTTGATCTGCAGCCTGCTCCACAGCCCACTGGTACTACGTCAACCAGTGAGTACAACCAGATTTTGTGGGGGGAAGGGGGTGGGGGGAAATGCCCCCCAGGACATTTTCTTTTGCAATTCCGCAACGATCTTTCAGACTTTTCCTGCAATTTATCCACAGACAGATAACTTCAATTGTGTTTCTTAATTACACAGTTTGCTTCGTTGCCATAGCAACTACGTTTGTTTTTGACGCTTTTGTCAAAAAGATATCTTTTTCTAAAACGTAATTTATTTTAGATATTTCACAGAAATCAAAGCTCTAGCTGACCAAGACATTCTCTGACACAAGGCTATTTTCTGACGTCATTTTTAAGAGTTAATTAAGTGAACTGCATGTTTGTACGTTAGGGGACCTAATCCACCCCCCAGCTTTATTTAAGATCCACAATTGCCCGCTAAAGATAGTGTTAGCGATCCTAAACGCACTTACGTTATTTTGGCTAGAGAATCATAAGTCGAGAGACTCGCAAACTGTTTTTGCGTGATTTTGGAAATTTTATAGTTGTACTGATTTCCGCTATGTTTTGATTCAAAATTCTGTGAAAATAGCTCATTAAAACAATACTAATAAAATTGAAATAATGCTGAAAAAACTTGCCTCTTGACGCGTCTTGCTTCAATGGGACCAAGAAACTTTATTTGTTTTATGACCTTACTAACAATCATACTGTCATTTCGGCCGATCGTCCTCCATTGACCTCACTGACAATTTGTTCTCACCTAGGTTGCTTGGTCGTCACTGACAATTTGTTGTCATCCAAGCGGAGCGTCCTCGTTGGACCTCACACTAGCACCATATTTTCGTTTTTCTGAATGTTACTCGTTGACCTGACAATTTGTTCTCATCTACGCCGCGTGTCCCGCATGTATTCACTGAAAATGTATTATTCCGAATTACGCACGTCTCGCTGACACTTTGTTCTCACCAAGGTCGTATGTCCCGCGCGGACCTCGCTGTGCCACAAGGGAGCCCAGAAATCAAGCGTAAAAGGCGTTCCATGGGGATCAAAGCGTTATCTGCCCGTCAAAGAAGGGACGACCGCTGTAGAGCCAAACTCAAGGAGCACATAGAAGAGCTCACTCAGTTGCTAGCGTCCTCAAGACCAGCGGCTGATCAGGTTGGTTTACAGTTAACCCTTTTGGACGAATTCTTGAGTCACTAGGTTTCCTTTCTCTACAGTGGAAAAGGGCGCTTTCAGTAAATAAAACTCTGAAATTTTTACGTGTCTCTGTACTGTATGCAACTGTTAACTTTTGAGTTTTAAACGAAAATAAAAACAAAAGTAAAGGAAATAATAAGTATGCAAGGTAAACGTGGACAGCAATAAAAGTCGAGCGTCGCACTGATTCGTATTAGCGCCCCTGAAGTCCCTTTCCTGCAGGCAGAATATTGCTTTCTGAAACCCGGAAGATCATGCTGTGCACGTTGTGAGAGGTGCTCTAAAGAGGTCAGACACGAGCAGCTATCAAAAGCGAGTAAAATAGCAAAAACATACATTTTTTAAACCTTATTTAGTTTCGTTAAAACAACATTTTTAGTTTGTTAAAAGTTTGATAATGACGTAATCTTAAAACTAAGCCGCGTGGCGAGTTTGGGGAATCGACCTTGTTAAGCGGCCAAAAACAAAGGAATGGGGAAAGGTTTGAAAACAAAATGGCGGTCGAGTTGCGAGGGAAAGTTGAGTGCAAAACAAACGCAGAAAATTCGATCGCCCCTTGCAGATGGCGTTTATTTCGGAAATAGGGTTTCGTGAACACAAATCAACACACATAAAATGGTTTTCAATGTTTTATTTCAGTTAAACATCTAATACTCGTAACCAACGTTTCCCACCGCCCGTGGCTGTTGTTGTTATTGTTGGCTGTAGCAGCTTTCAGTATCTGGTATAAGCTCAGTTATACTGTTATCTTCCAGACCATGGCAACGTGTTTTCTCCAACAGAAGCAGCGTTTGATGATATTCTTCTCGTTCCTTTGCAGGAAGTTCCGTTTGAGGTGTCTGTGGCCAACGCAGCCTGTTTGGAAGGCATATTTGATCCAAGCCGGGGACACATCGGAAAGACCACGGAGTACTTCTTCAATTGGTTCAGTGGTCTTCTTGAAAACTAAGCCAGTTAACAACAGCTTGTATTGTTGTTTTCAAAACGTTTTCTTGTGAACAGCCTTCAGTGTTGGCTCGAACTTATTTATAGTGCGTTTTTGTATTGACCATTCCATTGGAAAAAATTGTTTAAAAATTAAATTTGGTTTATGAGTTTACTGCGCTCTTGATTTGATATTCGCTTCTGTTTGAAAACATGCAACGAAACATACAATGGAACAGGTACACTTGTACTCAAGTCACAATAAAAACAAAATACAACATGTATATGTGTGTGTATGTATGTATGTATGTATGTATGTATGTATGTGCTGAAATCCCATCTGCCCTAATTATTCAAATACAACAGGAATATTCTTTGTTATTAGCCTTTATTTTCACAGAAGAATCGAAAATTTTATAAACACAATATCACACAAAATGACCTTCAAAAAAACCGAAATTCATTTTGGATTTTGAAATATTGCATTTTTTTTGCCTCAGTTACTCCGCAAATGGTTATGTGAATTTAAAGACGGATAAAAATGAAAGCTACAGCCTTCATCATTTTCACAGAAATCATTTCCTGTATTTTGTAAACGACCAAAATGCCTCCATAGAAGTTGTTTGCTCTTCCTTATCCATGGTTTTCGTTTATCTTTTATCAGGCAATTGAACTAGCAAGGTTGTTATTGATGCAGAAACTCTAAGCGTAAAAAGAGGAATGCGAATTGTGTGAAACGGATCCGTTATAATCACTCACTTGTTAACTTGAAGCGAGAGCAATTAAACTAGAGATAAAAGACGGAAATCAAGCGACAACTGAATAAAAACAGTCAATGATTTGTGGATGGGGGACTTTTACTTCGGTACAAGAAACTTTAAAACACGTTTGGTAAGTTTGGTTGTGAATTAAAGTAGGACTGACTTGTAAATCTTTGTTATTTTATTTTGTTTCCTTTTTAGATAAGATTTTCGTGCGATGATTACTCCAAGGAAAATACTTGTTTCAATTTGTGCTTTTGCAAGTAAAGAAAAAACTGAGCATGGATAGATGGGGAAAGACTGATCTGGAGCAGAAAGAATCTCTTCTGAGTTAGTTTTGGGGGAGTTATTTTATTGAAGAATTCAATTACCAGTTTTGCATATGTTTCTGTTAACATTCCGAAATATCACTGACTTCGTAGAATTTGAGCTAAGACATGAAAACAAAATTAGGTTTATGGTAACGATTGTTTGTACTAGTATTTAAAATTCGTGGAAATGTAGAATGCAGTTATCATCAAACGACCTGCATGCGCATATACCAAACAAAGAAATGTACGAGGAAAATTACGATGAAAACTGCCCAAAAATGTTTTTCTAACGATAGCTTTGAGATAATATTCTTAAAAAGACGGTTATCTTTAAAGTAAGATGTATTTAGCGTTATTGCCGGTACAGTGATAATGAATGACACGTCTATGCCCTAAAATGTGTGGGTTTAAAATTTGTTAGGCAGATGAGTAGATTTTAGGATATACGGAGAGTAATAAGTAATTCTCCAGAAATTGTTAGAAATTCAGTTTCCTCTTTGAGACATTCTGAGCAGATGTTTGGAAATGATGGAAGTTCATTTGAATAATCTTTTCAAAATGAAGTCGTTCACGAAAAATGAAAATTGACATACCCCAAATCCGAAAACACAGTTATCATTTTACTTGAAAGTTTGAAAGTTGTTCTTGATATATCAATATCATCAAAATAATTAACTCATAAGCATTTAACCGAGAAAGCGCCCACCCCCTTGAGAAATAAATCTGGCGAAAGTTTGCTGGTTTTACTCGAACATGGACGCTTACACGTTAAATTTCCAAAGGTAATTTGCATAATAATAGACTCTTTCGTCAGTGAACGAACGCACGAGTTGAATTTCAACTGGAGATTTTCATAGTTGATGTTCCATTCTCTCACGCGCTTCCTGTAGTCACCGAATTCAACACGTTTCCACTATCCCGGTGCTACTAATTTTTCTTCATTTTACGTGAAGAAGGCATATTGTTCAGTAACTTTACGATCAAACACTAAATCCCAGGTAGGTTTTTTTGCAACGCATTATTTGTTGACAGGTAACATTGACTAGAGTGATAAATTAAACTTAAACTAATGGAACGGATTATCTTTTTACAATGTAGAAACTTGATAACAAAGTGGTCTGTTGACCAATACCGTATTAAAATAACAAAATTTTGTCTATTTTTAAATTACGGATTTATATACCGGTACAAGTTTTTCTTTGATTTTGAAAAGACCTCGAGCTAAATATATCTCTGAAAAGGTCGGCTTTGTCACGTCCGTGCAGCTTTCAATGAGGAAGCTTTGCGGCCAATCAAGGAACCAGGAATCAAGAACAGTTCTGAAAACGTTTTAAGTTCATGTTTCACACTTCACCACCATTGAAAACCCGGAGTTTAGAACAGATAAAGTAGATAACAAGGAATTGGCACTAAAAATGAGAGATCAGAAATGCGGAATCAGAAAATAGCTAATTTTGTGGCCAATCTTTGAAAATGGAAAGATGTGTCCTTAACAGGTGAGAAAATAAAAGAAGCAACTGCGATGTAATGTCGGCAGTACTTAATACTGATCATTTGATTGCAGAATTAGAAGCTTGGATTTTACAAACGCAAAGACAATAGAAAGGGAACGGTTGTATCACAACAGAAAAACTACTCGCACATTACGTATCAGGGCAGCTTTTAAGCTAACATCACGCCAAAACAAGTTCCTTCGCAATGAACAACACCGCTCGAAGTCCAAATTCGTTATATGGTCTCTCCGAGTCGTCCGCCACCTTTCTACTTTCTATCAACGGCCTAGCAACGGTTGTAGGGACACTGGCAAATGCATTGGTGTTGGCAGCAGTTTTTGTCACCCCAGACCTGAGAACTGCTACAAACTTCTGCCTGACCTCTCTTTCCGCTGGAGATCTTTTGACTTGTGCTGTGTTCCAGCCCGTTTTCATGCATAGTATTGCACATGACACGGTGACAAATGTTAACAAAATCATTGCTAATTTTGCAGTCTATTTGTCGCTCAATGGTCTGGTTAATGTCACAGTAGATCGATACATTGCTATCTTCTTCCCTTTCTGTTATATTCGGTGGATGAATTTGTCACTGATTCCCACTTTTGTGATAATTGCAGTTTCGTGGGTAATAGCTTTTTTGGGCATCATTTTGTACGTCTTTGAGATAACATCCAAATTGGTAGGGTACTGTTATATTTTTGTGGTAGCTTTCCTTTTGATTGTTGTTTATACCAAAGTATATTTAACTGCTCGAAAAAAGAATCAAGTTGGAGTTCAATTCCAAAATAATAGTGTAAATTTGGAACAAAACACACAAACACAAGTTAGACGGCGAGCTACTGAGAGTAAAACTACCAAATCAATCGGACTGATTTTTGGATTGTTTTTTATTTGCTGGTTGCCGTTTATGATATCTCCCGCCTTCATGGTGAAGGGTACCTCGTATTCCCAAATATACCCCTGGGTGAACACATTTGCTATGTTAAATTCCTGTGGAAATCCCTTCCTGTACTTCTGGAAGTTTCCTAAATTCAGAAGCTCTCTGATGGAAATTTTACGAAATTAAAAGAAAACAGCATTAGTTTGCAGAAGACGGTCATATGAACAGTAACCTTTCAAAGCTGTAATCGTGCAACAAAGGTCCACTGGGTGTGGAACATAATCGGTGGAGAAATCAGCAGACATGTGTATGACCAGAACAATGTGACATCGTTTAAAACAGTTGTTGTATCAATCACAATCTGGTACTGGCTTGGGCATTTTATGCCCTTCATAAGCTAAGCCGGCCAAATGAACCACGCTCGCTCGAGGAGAATGAACGAGGTGAAGACTGACTGACTGACTGCCTGCCTGAATAAATGAATAATGATTGAATGTTTTATTTCTTTTTCGCTGATGTGAATAACAAGGTATTTTGTAACGTTTAAACATTGTTATAAAATAACATAACTAGTACCTTAACACAACTAGTTTACTCTAACTTACTGATTTTAAAAAGGGATACAGTCTCACTTTAAATTATAACCGCTGTATTCGGTAGAAATCATGAAGCAATTAAATGATGGGTGTATTATAAATGCAATGTGCTTGAAGTGTATATTTGAATATATATCCTGCAATATTAAATGTATGAAAACATTGTTTCGATTTTGTTGATGTAACCCTATCTCCAAGGTAATTATTCCGGGGAGGTACTCAATATAGTTTTACAAGGAAGGAGACGCCGCGTGGGAGGGGCG
>JAOBYE010310872.1:0-15463 GCA_025403585.1 Parazoanthus swiftii | reverse complement strand
GGCTTATGTTTAATCGCTCGACGGCACAGATATTGGCGTGAAAGTCGATTTTGTGGAGGGAGGAAAACCGGAGAACCTGGTGAAAAACCCTCGGAGTAAGAAGGAGATCAACAAATCTCAGCCCACATGTGAAGCCCAGAGTTCGATCACGGGTCCACAGAGGTGGGAGGCACGAGCGCTAACCACTCGGCCATCCTGATTCCCCTTGTCAAGATTGACAAAATTTATTGGAACTTTGTACTTGCAATTCGAAGCGGCTTAAACCTGTACACGTACAGTACCTTCTTCCCAGCTGACCAGTTTAATCTCACAGCTTGCAATGGGCGGGCCAACGCGACCAGTTGTTCGATCCCAGACCTGGCAGATTGTACCCCCTCCGCAGGTTTCCGTTAGTCCGTATCCCTGACCGACAGGACAGCAAAAGCAGACATTCATGAAGTACTGGGTGTCTTCTGACAGTGGTGCACCACCGCTCAACATCTGTCTCACACGGCCGCCAAGAAGGTTGCGGATCTTTGCAAAAATGAGTCTTTGAATAATTAAAAGATTAACGTTAGAGAGTTAATCAAGACAGGATAGCAATAAAGCAAAAATAAAATGCAGCTATAGTGCAAAATACCAACTTGCAAAACATTCAACAAATGTTCTTGCATTAATTAGTGTTTACAAGCCAGGGGGATGCCCTGTATTTGATAGCTCCTGTCAGCCAGAGAGAAGAATATTTATCTGGGGTTAAAAGTGAGGCCAGTCAAAAATTCTTAATCTGATCTTAAATGTGACGTATGGATAATACAGGATTTATTTTGGAGACTTTTTGCCAGGCATGCTGCAACTACCTACTAGAAAAACAAATGAGGTGCCAACACGCATGGATGTTACAGTAAGATTGAATTTGTCTTATGTAATACTTTGAAGACGAATTCTTTTCTCGACCACATGTTATTTCAAGCCCTGCCCTTGTGCCAAATACTCGTACATACTTGTTCAAAATCGGAGCGTCGTAACCCCTCTTGATTTGCTGTAGCTTGTAGTTGTATGCAAACTGGAAGAAGAGTTGAAGTAGTCTTGGCCCTTCCCTGACCTTGTCCATTACGTTAACTCGGATCCTGTCCATGATGACTGGCACGGCAGCCATGAGGGTGGGTCTTAAAACTGACACGTCTCCCTTTGTTCCTTTCTTGATTTTTGATGACTGAACGCAAAATGACCACAAGGACAGAATCAGTAATAAAACCAGAATCTTTCACTTTGTTCAGACAGTTCAACAATAAACCTGATCAGTGGGAGGAGAAAGTTTTAACCAGGGGACAGGGGAAGGGGGGCAGGCGGGGTAATCACAACTGTCTAACAATACGCAAGAGAGTTCATTGACATACCTGATAAGAGGGAGGAGAAAGTTTTGACCAGAGTAGGAGGGGGGGAGGGGGAAGGTAACCAGCACTTTTTGTCTACCACTTCTAACACTTCTACACTTCAGACAGTTCATCAACAAACCTGATCTGAGAGAGTGAGGGGAGTTGAATATCCGATACTGGCACCATACGCAAGGACACAGTTTTCTGCAAAGACAACAGAGGACTTGTTCAACCCTTTTACAGTGTTTTCAAAACCCTTTTCAGACAAAGTGGATTACAAAGTAAGGAATTGATGATAGCAACATTGCACACTTTCCTTGAATCTGGTTCAACTTGAGTGAAGTTAATTCCTGGAATGTCCAAACTTATGACAAAAACCCCTTAAATTATCATTTTGTGCTATTTGAAGAAAGGAAGTGTTTGGTGTCACCTTTTTTCTATGTATATAACAGGTCCTAACTCTTGTCAAATTCTTGCTATAGGGATAAAAGAAGCCCTGAAAATTTTATCAAAGTATTCAGCTGTTAGAATTTGGGGATGGTACTACACAATACATGTACCTATGTGTTTTTTAGAGGTGTGAGTCTGATAAAACTATCTTATAGCCCTTTAAACAAGCATGTTTTCTGATTGGAAAGACAAATAAAATAGTCTTACTTACCAGCAATAAGTTCTAACACATGAGCAAGAGGCAAATAACCAACATAGATGTCATTTTCTCTAAGATTTAAACAACAAACAAAATTAGAATAAGTAAGAATTCATAGTATTGATAGTTAAGTATTTAGTAAGAGAATTGCCTAACAAACCTATGTGTACATTTAAGAAAGTCACTTAATGGGAGAACAGTTAGGTGTAATGTCCACTCGGCACCCTTTGACCTTTACAATACAAATTTAGCTCTAACACATAGCAAGGAAAAACTATAAAAATTTTACACATAACTTGTGAACACAAACTGGCCTGAACAAAACAGAAAGTCTCACAGTCTGTACAAGCTTCAAAACTAATAATACAATAGAAATATTGTAGCATAAAATACATAACTGTTATACAACACACCAAATGATGTGTTGCCGAACTCTCCCAAACTAGTAAATAGAAGAATTTTGTTTTTCATCTAAGGTAAATTTCCTGGAATGATCAATTGCTTTGTTTTCATAACCAAAGAACTTATTTTGTGTGGATAATGTAAGAAGGATTCACACACCAATCAACTGGCTGGGGCTGAAGAGGTTAAAATTAAACAAATGGATTTTATGCAAAACCAATGTACCTGATCTTAGGATTGATTCTTGAACTCATGGCTGCAACAGCTGAGACCAGATTAGCATGAGATATGACCACACCTATTGTAGACGAAAATATACATACCTTAGCAAAACTGTTTAGATAATCATTCAGTTCTTACAAACACAACAAAAGTTAACTACCAGTATATATACCTTGACTATCCTTTAAAGTCTATCTAAATTTTTGACCCCATCAGTTCTGTGTTTTTCTCTGAACTATTTCTCAATTCAGTGGCACATTGCAATAGCAGCAATTCAATTTTCAAATTCAGTTTTTCTGAATTTGCTAACTAGATCTGCATCTAAAGCAGCCTAAATTGTTTGATTAATCAAACACATTTTTCAGACGCCATTTCAGGTTAAAAAGTCTCTAGCATTTGTCTATTCATAAACAAAATTCCCCCTCCCCCTCCCCTCTCTACATGTACAGTGCTTGAGCATGGAATCTCTCAGTTCTAGAAGACAATACCTTTTGGGAGACCTGTGGAGCCACTTGTGTACATGATAACGGCTGTGTCAGACGGTTTGGGTGCAACCCGTCCTTTTGATACTGATTGGATGGAAGTAATTACTGGTTAATGCATTTATAAGGAAAACTCATGCACTTGTAATCACACAAACAAACCATACAATTGCCCGCGTACATGCATGGACATACTCCTCTCTCAACACACACCAAATAACAAACTAATAAACTCCTGAAAAATACTTATACTTACAATTTTCTGGTCTAGAACCAAGTTTCTCAACATCAGACATAGAGTGAACTTTTATTGTCTCTGGGAATTCTAGTAAGTGTGACTTTTTTGCTTGTCCATTATATACAATATGCTGTAACTTTGTCAGCTTGGATGCAACGCTGCTGAGTTTTGTTAGAAGCTCAGAGTCAGTGATAATAAATTCTGCTTCTGATTCATTGATTCCATAAATTAGTGCCTCCTCTCCAAGTGTGGCATAAACAGTGACAACTGTTAGAGAAAAGAATAAATTAAAAGTTATAATTAATCATCATTTAATTGGGAAAGTGACAAAAACATATACACATTTCTATTGTGAGACAAATTTTTTTATTCAATTAAAAGTTGGAAAATCACTGAAGGTTTGGCACTTTGAATGAATACAGTACATGCTCAACTATAATAATTGAGGAAAATAAAAAATTACCTGGAAAATTGTAGTAAAAACAGGCTTGCGCTGATATAATCCATTCTGCCTTCGTGTCACCAAAAATAATTATATTTTCCTTAACTTGTTGACCAAGGACTGCTAAACCACTCCCAAAGTTCTTTGCACGAACATCAACCTCAGCATATGTTTGCCAGTTGTAGTTGCCACAAATTAACTTCTTGAAGACTCTTCCATTTGGTTGAACTTCATCTTCCTCCTTCAGTGTTTCTCTTGTTCCAAGACATTTTCTGTAGTTGTATATTTTCGCAGATCGACTGTTTCAACAACAAAAAGAGACTTCAGCTAGTGCACATACCAGTACATTTTAGTATGAGCTACCTGGAGTTAATGTATCATTTTCAGAACTGCACTGCAATGGTGCAGTGAACTGCGGGCAAGTGTTAGTTTGGATTTACACAAGGCCAAGAAAAAATAAATGATGACAGCATTCTTTTTCAATATGTTAATAGTTGCAGGTTATTTTTTTGTATTTTTCCCAGTATATTGAATGTGTACACGATAACAAAAGCCAATTACTAATTAAAGATGCTGATGCTTTTGTCTCAGAATTGAACACAAAGGAAGCAGACAGCAACCTCATGACTAAACCTGGCATTTTGGACTCCCATTTCTGAAGTATCAGAAGAATTAACAAAGATATCCAAAGTTTAAAATTAATTTAACTAAGTAACCATCAGGGAAAAACCATTTTTTCAATAATTTATTGGTAATTGTTTAGGCACTTAAAAACCATTGAGGTATGAAAGGCAAAAGTATAAAAACAAAAATATACAAAGATAGTTGGACAGTAATGAACTAATATTTCTACACTTTCTTCTTTCTTCAATTTGAAATTTTATTTACATCATTGTTCTTAAGTACAAGTGACATCCAAACAAAAACCATGAGAATTTGGCATGTGGTGTGAATGAGTCCTTTATAATATGTGGCCCAAAACTCTGAGATTCACAACAAAGGTGTTTGGTTTTGGTATGAGACACCATCAGGCTGAGCCTGATTGGTTGAATCTAGTCATGTCTGGTTATGAAAACGGAAGTCTGAAACAAGAAATGACCTTTGGTACCATGTGTCTAGGAGACAAGACTTTTTATTTCTTCACCTCATCAAGAGTCAAAAGGTGATCCAGGCAAGCTCTGTCAGACTTCCTGGATTTGTTAGTACAAGACCATTCAGAAAGGAGATGTGGTCACTAGACCTTTGATAGGTCTAGACACATCTAAAAAAAAGGGGACCAGATGTTAAGTTTTGTTTGTCATAAAAACAAATCTGAGTTACATAACATTAAATACACAAAGTTCAAATCTCAGATTCAGAACAACAGAACCCCATTTTTTCAAACCACAACAGTTTTAAAGAGCATAAAAAGGGGAAAATGTACGTCAGGGTTCCAGCAGCTCATTAGCATTTCATGACCTGACAAATTTATACTATTGAAGACCTTTAAAGCCACAACCTAGAAATTTAAGAACAATGTTTGACCAAAGAATCTCAACACTTGATCAGGAAAAACAAAATAAAAATACAAAAAAAATGAGCCTTAAAATGAGATCACACCTGTAGAAAAAAATTAACTTCAGTAGAAATTAAATACTTTTTAAGACCTCAAGCAGAATTTCTTAATATGAATTTAAGATCTTTTCAGAGCCTCAATCTTAAGAAGGGAGAAATAAGACTTTATACTTTTTAAGAGTCAGTGGGGAGTCCTTTAAATGACATTTCCTTCCAAAATCATCCATATACTTCTACTTTACTTCAATATTAAATAAGTTTGACAACACAAAATATGCCCAATCAACCATACTCTCTGAGTGATGCCATTGGTTTAAAGTACAGAAAAAACCACACATTTAAAATATCTAAAACACTGATTCTCAGAAACACAGTCAGGACCTGGGTATCTGCCAATGATTAGAAAAAGATGAGAGGTCACACCTTTAGAGGACAAAGGTCCCTTTTTCTTCCCACAAATATTCCAGCCAAAAATTTACATAATGAAAAGCTTCTGGCAATTTTTAAATCAGCGTTTGTTGTTTACTTCAATATTCGGCTGTCTGACGAAAATCTAGACAAAATATGAATTATATCTCACCACCACATTTTCAATTGACAATTTGCATAAAAATTCTCGTTATTCATAAGTAAACACTGGTAAAAATAAATGAAACTGGCAAGGCATTTTATATTTTAAAACTGTATTCTTTGAAACACTTACTCTTGTAGTAAAATACTCGTTTTATTTAAAAGATTCATAACATTCAGCTGCTATTCGTAAACATTTTGTTATTTTCAGAAGAAAATGCTATACTTGTATATATTTTTGATAGATTTCTTCCACTTGCACGAGTTTTAAAGTGTGCTATTTTGAGCATGAGAAAAAAATTAAGACTTCTTGTGCTGCTAAAGCGGAAATTCCAAGAAAAAGAAAGCTGCAAGTCTCAACTTGGAAACCACCCAGCATTTTCATTACTGGCCGTGACGCGACCTGATTATCATATGAATTCATAAACTCATTCAATTCGCAATTTCAGGACTGCAAAGCTTTTGATTTAGACAAATTTGGCACGAATAAACGGCAAACTCAATTTTGCCACAAAACTCATTCATCCAAGCTATAAATTCAGTCTTTGATAAAACTTTACATCTATGGGGGAAAAACACACACATGTTTTGAAATTTACATACTCTGCAATCGACCTACTATACTTAGTACATACTACAACTATCTCGCCTCAAACAAAACCTCACCAGAATCATTTCTACCAGTGGTTTCACGGCAAGTCAACACACCTGAATAACTGATCCATTGTAGTAACTCCATCGTATAACGAAGTCATTAAAGAACCGAAATGTTCGACGCATCGTACAGGAGCCCCTGGCACACTGCTAGTTGGTTTCGCTTGATATCTGGTTTTGCCGCTCAAAGCTTTTCTTCCACTCAAGTAATACCATGGTAGAAAGGTCACAACTCCCCAGAGCCATCCTGCAACATTAAGGCCGAAAATGAAGGCGTTTTCAAAAAGAGATCTCTCCATAGTGTTGGACAGGTCGTTTTCACAACCCGAATCCTGAAGATCTTTCAGGGAAAAGGGTATTTGTAGTACGCAAGCTGGCCAAAGTCCGCTCACGTTGACATCCCCGGCTAGTTTGGACTGCGCGCGCATCTCCCACGTGTTTGTGATGTAAACAATGCGAAACAAAGATCGATAACCAATTCATTTACATCGAACCAAGTGACGAAAGATCGCCTGAATTGGACCTTGGTTGACCTTTAGACAGTGCAGTTTATTATGCAATATGTTTCAGAACACTAACAGAAACTTCTTATCTCTAAGTTTTCGAGTCTAATAAAAGAGCCAAATATATATATATTTTCTTGGCTCCCTCGATTTTGTACACAGACAGACAATCCGTGAGGGACCTTCGCCTTGATTCCAGCACACATTTGCTTGTCAGTTAAGCGATTGAGAAATAAATGTCCTCCATGAAAATGTTCTTATTTTTTGGATACTGAATTTTCACATCGTGCGATGCTTTAAATTTTTACAGTTCGCTCACTGCACGCAAGGGACTGCCCATTAAAAGGGGGAGGAGTTTGGGGGAGGAGCTCATGAATTTTTCTCGTTTCCGTGACTAAGGACCAATATTTTTTTCGTGTTTTTTCTCATTAGCATAAAAAACGGGCCAGAAAAAAGACTATCAAGGTGAACTGTTGTAAAGCTTAACTTACTTTGCACCACCGTTGACAAGTCTGCCAAAAGTATGGTATTCTTAACTGGGGGCGGGATCGATGCGGCAGGGGAGGTTGCAACTAAGTCAAAACAATCTTAAATGCAGTTTTTTGACTTTCGAAATGAAGCGTGATCATAAAGTATGGCCTGATAACTTAACTTGGTATGCTCATTCTTACAACTTGTTTAATTAATCATCCTGCAAAATTTTAGGTTTTACTGTTGTCAAAGGAGAAACAAATGGAAAGCAAAAACTGGCTGTTTTCTTTCCCGCAGCAAAACGTCTGCATCGAAGCTCTATGCTTGCAACTGACATGATTACATTATACAGTAATGAAAATCCATATAAAATCAAAAAGTTACTATTTACAGTGCTAATTACGATATTTTTTGCAAAAATATTCTGTATGACAAACAGACAGATGTTTTAATGACACCTTGTAATCAGAAAAGAAACATAGGTGTTTATCCAAACTATGTATTTTTTGGTTGAATGTGAACTAGGCGAGCAATCTGACCGTGTGATAATTTGATGGGGTTGTCATATGAACTGCCATTCGGTTGTAGTTAATATTTTGGCTTCCAACGTTATAAGGTCACGACAATAAAGAAGATTAGTAACCTATTTCATGCGCATTCATTTTGGTATATTTGTTAGAAACAATTCAATTTTATTTCCAATTTTCAGTTTCCCCAACTTGCCGGGGGACCGGCATCTTACAGAGTGCAGTGATTGTTACCTCGATGAAAACTGGTGACTGAAATTAGCAAAACTGTAAATTAACCTTTGTCGTATCTAACTTCAGTGTAAACTTCTTGCTATGCTCCCTGTAGTTCAGCAATAAAATGTTCATAATATGTCAAACAAACTTAACTGACCGAGTGATTTTGTCGTCGTCTTTGTTGTTCTACCAGCGACCCTTCGACAATGAACCTCCGTACGTGTTGAGCCCGTGGGGGCGTGGGTTCAGCCCGTGGGGGTGTAGGCGTACGCTTCATGGACGCTAGGGTCCATTACAAAAGGGTAAACTGCAAGAAAACCCAACAGTCACTTGATATCAGCCCATCTTTATTAATCCTAATCACATGCAGAAGACTGTACTGCCAGGATGCTAACAAAATCAAGGAAAGGAGTCAAATAAATTGAAACTTACACGATATTTATGCACTCAAAAAGAGCAATAGTAACTAGATTTGGACGAAAAATGGGAGTAGCTGAAATAATTCTGGGCTTACTGCTGCCACGGTGACTATACGTGTGAGTGTAACTGTTCCTTAATGAGATTATCTGGCTGGGAAAAAATAGCTATAGACATTGATAGGGGTTGAGGTACATGACCGGAAGCTTAAAGGGATTATTAGTTGTTGATGCAGAATTTTGCTACTGAGTATTAAGTTGTTTTAAACTCCTTTGTATAATGATGTTATACAGTTTAGGTATCTATGCACTTGCAGCGTGTCCCACCCGAGAATTCGACCAGCGCCGAGCTATAAAGATCATTTTATCTCACCTGTCGTACGGTGAAGGGGACAGAGGAGAACACCTTTGTAGATCATTTTACCACAAGAACGTTATAAACCCAGCTGGCAAGCTAAAGCCCGATCCAGTGATTCGAACCTATAACTCAGTTAGGAACGCTAGATCTCTCCCCTCACTCAAACGGTCGAACGAAGCGATTTAAAACCATTTTTTCCATACTGTGTTAAAAAATGGGAACCATTTCAGTAGTTCTTAATGCCTAATGGTAGTCCGGCATGAGTTATTTTTTAAACATTAGTTTTGATTTTTAGTACAAAGAGAGATTGTTGAGACATGACGTAGACTTGTAGTTTTTCAATTCTATTGCAAAACAAATCATGAATAAAACTTATTATTATGTTGAACTTGATAATTCTCTCGTGGCTGGACATGTTAACTAGTGTTATTGGGGTTTGCTCCAAGAGCTACAAATATTTTTTAGAGTATATACAGCAAGAAATTCATGCTTAACAGTGATGGTTTAAGCAGGTGCGACAAACCAACATGCAACCCTTCCCCCACCAACCAGAGGTGCCGTGCATGCATGCAACCAACCTGTCATTTTTGAAAGAGACCCGTCAAAAACAACACTTCATAGTAGTGCATGAGTTACGTAACTTGTTGATCCGTCATTCTATAAACAGACAGAAGAACTTTGTTGACAAGGACTAGTACTTCCATTTGACCTTCCGCCGAGGAATATTTCAGATACTTGCCCTGCAGATACTGACCTTTGGACTGTGAAATATGCGGTCACTCGGACACTTATACACTCTTTTTTTATAAGAATATTTTTTATTCTGAAGAATGTTAAGGTTGAAAAAATCCCAAAATTTAAGAACACGCTGCGAACATACCGAGGCGGCATAAAGTAATGGGAATACGAAGAGAGTATTTAACATATATACCGTAATCAGTGGAGATAATTTGTTGTCAAACTGTAAAGTAATCATATGGCAAATATTGCTCGTGCAACAGCGCTCTAAGGCTGCTCCGAATGTTTATATACAAAGCCGCAACTATATAGTGACACTTGAACTTCTTTATAAAAAATCACTAAATTATATTGTACTTTGATCGCGGTAGTTGTACCCAATTCTATAAAAAGAAGAATGTTTCAGAGAATTTTAGAATATTTGAGGCTGATTTCCTCAGCCCTAAAATTCTTAAAACAAAAGAGTGCAAAAAGACAGCTACAGTAGCATACACGAAGTACATGGAGTTTAGCTAGTGTTGCTTGATCATTCTATGGCCGGCATTTCATAGTTGTAAAACATGAGTTCACTGCTACTGCTAAACGGGGTTGTATCTTCGTTGACATGGGATCACTTTTCTAAGTAACTTTTGCAATGTGCTTTAACTTTTTAAAGTGCTTTTAAGATGTTCCATGCAGGATCTCCATAAGCGCATATGACCAAGATAATTTGTTGTTATATCTTCCGGCACGCTGTCAAGTAATACTGATCCGTAATAAAACGACTAGTCAGGCAACCCAGCTTTCCCTCGGGATATGAAGAAACTGCAAAAGTCATAAGCCTTGTTAATGGGGCCTCATTGTGAATGAAGAAGACCACAGCAATAATAACAGTATCCACACTAATAACTATAATACCGTATTACCAATGAAACTGCAAACTGTTCTTGCAGGGTTTTATGGTTAGGGGAAATCACCGACACTATTAAAGACTCAAAATGACCAAATTAGCCCTTGCCCTCAAACACCCTCCCGTCCCCCAACCCGGGAGAACTGCTCCCTCACGTGAGCCGTATGTGCCGGTACCAAAGAGTACTGGCGATTTGTGAGCCATTTGGTCAATCTTAACTTGTTTTAGATTATGACATTTTTTGGTCTGAAATTTTGCGTCGGTTTTGGATGAAACTGATGGTATGTATTGTATAGCAAATTCAGTTTTAGAGGGCTGGCCTGAAAATAGACAAAAGCTCAGTATCAGGTCCGAAATCGGGCAGAGAAATTCGCATAATCTGGTCTTAAAATTGATAGAAGGATTTTTCGAAGCTCGCCGCACACCCCACTAAATTGCCGGAATGAGCAGTACTCCCCCCCGGGAAGAAGCATCCGACTCCATTGCAACGTCTCTTTGTTAATCGTATTAAATTTTGGCAAGATTTGCCTTGTCATGTCTGGTAGAAATTTCGAGCCAGCATAACTTCGATCTGACTGACTCAGAAGCAGTGCTCCAACTCAAAAATACTTTTCAAGTTATGTATTGTTGATTCTTTACAGGGCTTGGAGCACTCAACTGGTGATTTAACGGCGAAAATCTAATGTTAATGTTTGTGCTCTAGATTAAAATTCGCGACTTCCGGACTAAATCAGTCAACGGAAACGCGTGCCAACTCACAGCTGAATCTCTTTTTCTAAAGGCGGTCTATTTGGCCTGTACTTTCTCAAATTTCTACTCACTCCCAAGCATGTTAGTTAAGGGAGCAGTCATTATTTACAGAGGGGGGAGGTGTAGATTAGGAGAGGGAGGGGTACGAGAGGATTAAGGGAGTTGCTCAAGAAGGGACATAAAAAGGTTGAGATTTTTTTGAGACGCCACAGGTGTTGTGAACCGTCCATCCTCCTTATGACCGCTCCCTAACTGAGTTTAGTAAGATGTGACGGAGGTGTAGGAAAAGGGAGGGGGTGGGGGTGGATACGGCTCGGTATTTCTGAAGTAAGTAAGTGCGAAAGGAGTTTTTTCATTGATTCCAACCAGGATTTTGGACTCCAGTAAGTTACAATACTGTCAGAATAGCCACATTCGGGAAAAATGCGAAATTCCGGCTCTACCTCGGTGAAAGAACCCACGACTGACGTCACTTAGGCCTAGTTCAGACGTCGAACTTCACATGTGCCGAACCTAATGCTAATAAGCCATTTCTATTGTTCTAGCTCATTTGCATTAGGTTCGGCACATGTGAAGTTCGACATCTGAACTAGGCCTTACGTACGTTCCAGTTCTTAGATGGCGCAATTAAAATTTATGTTACCAGTAAATGACCACTCGAAGGTTCCACACAGAAGTTATGTGACCGGGAAATGCGTGTTTTTGTGAGGGGGCCACATGAAGCCGTGCAACCCTGCTGCTCGACTAAAGCAGGTCGATTCGGACTAGAACTTGTTTGGCTCTTGATCAGCCTAATAATTTTGGTATCTGGCCAAACCTTTCTTAATCGCATAATTTTCTTTTTAAATCTAGTATCTTTGCGATGGTGTAATCAAAGACACCTAGCTAAATGCCCTTGTTATATGATCTACTTATTGCTAGAATAAAGCCGTATCTATTGAAAAATTCATTCAATCTTGTAATAACCCCAAAATACTGATTTTAAAATGATTACGACAATCAGTTTAGTTTTCTTTTTGGTGTGTATTGAGTTATAGAGTGTGAGTGTTTTTATCAAAAAAATACCAGGTTAATTCTTTTATTCAGTTTTCCTTGGGGAAGAACCAAAAAAAAGAACGCAAACGAAACTTCTGTCTATCTTGATAGAAATAGAAGACAATGAAAGAGAAGATCTTTGTAACAAATTTGTGTTACTGTACCTCGTAAGTTGGAGATCGAGAAGCTTGTGCATGAACCAGTCTGAGAGTGACTCCATTCAAATTCTGCGTAGTGGCCATTGCTGTCACCACAGCTGCAAAAGGAGGGGTTACAAAATAAATTTTGCAGTGCAAGAAAAAATAAGTGTCAGATGGAGAGGCTACTGACATTTTTCAAGTTTCGTCTGACAGCAATTTTCAATTTAAAAAAATAGTGACCTTGTTAGGTTACTATTTTGAAAAGATGAAGACAGAGATCTTATGTGTTAACAGTTGAAAAGCATTCCTGACCTGGAAATATTATGGGCAAATGATGATTTACACTAAAGGCCTTGTTAGACGGAAGCAAATGTTTATTCAGTTCGATTCGCAATGCTTCGCATCAATATCAGTTTGCCGATTCATCCATTTTAAACATAACCAAGCTAAACCTCATAAGTTCAGCAACTGGCTATGAACGCGTGGGAAATACAACCTCTTTTGTTACCACTCACTTTCAGGATCATCAAAAGTGACTACAGCAGTTCCCTTTGCAACCATTTTAACGTTTTCAATATCGCCACCACCGTTCCTCTTCTTCTGGAAGTGAATGATCACTTCTTCGCTTTTGATGTTATCCGGTAAATGCTGTACAACTATACTTCTGGCAGCTTGATTTTCGTCGTCAAAGTCGATCAATTGAGCGTTTTCTGTCTGGTTAGCGGATGTGGCATCAAACTGACAACGGGAATTCAAATGTACGTTAACATGGTTCGCCTTAATACAGATAGTCCATAAATTTTGCTAAATACGCTGCAATGCATTACAATTATAAACATAGATCTTAATATGAATGGCCATGTGATATAACAAACTGCAACAGTGTTATAAAATTGCGACAATTGTTTTAAACTGCAACAGGCATTACAAATTACAACAGTAAATTTTGTTAACCAATACTAAATACAACCGGTGGCCTTTCTGAATTGACATACAACAAATGTGTTTTGGTGACACACTTTGGCTTGTAGTCAATTTTTTACATCTTTTGGTGGGCTTGATAAAAGCTGTGCTAGCCAGGAAATCGTTGTTTGCTTTGCACTAGAGCATGGTGTGCACAATCAACAAATTAAAGCAAACAACGCTTTCATTTGGATATAGGTCGTACATTCTTACCTCAGAGTGATATCTAACTAGCGTGAGCACATTTCCTTCGAACTTCTGTTCCTTGACAAGTGCTGTCTTTACAGCTAAATATTAAAAAAAACAGTTAAGTTATGTAATACTACGATCGCTACATGCAGTTTGCTGATGCTGTCTACAAAACAAACTGAAAAAACCGCGTTATGATAAATTAAACAATTTAAGTAACAAATTACCAAGAAATGTTTTTAAACAATCAAATCACATATGAAATCACACTTTCAACATATTTACATTCGCTACTAGTACAAGCATATGTCTCAAGCAGCTTGGAATTTATGATCTGAGGTACTTAAGACAGAACTGTTTGCTATTTGAACCTACTGTCACACTCCTCGAAGGTGATAACTGCTGCGTCCTGTCCAATCAGCCTCACATTTTCTATATCACCGCCACCGTGTCGTTGCTTCTGGAAGTGAATGGTCACCTTTTCTTCATTGATACCAGGTGGAAGATTGCGCACAACTACGCTTCTTTTCGCTTGATCCTCAGAAAGACGATCCAGACCTGGAGAGCTCTTGTTCACTTGTTGCGCGTAGGCTTTCTGTTGACCAACACAAAATAATTATCTGTGAGACACACTGTGGATAAAATGAGACGAGAAACGAGTTGTTTCGGCAAACATTCGAAGTTAGGAAAACGCAATCCTAATCTTGAAGAAGGAGACCAGTCTTTCAGGTAGCCCCAATCGTATTGCAAGAATAGGGTCGATCTCAAGATAAAAAGTAGGCAGGCTACCCGTCGTCGCACACAGCAGAGTTAAAACAAACTTTTTAAATTTCAAAAAATGTTCGTATAGGTGTAAAAATTCGAAAGCCGGAACATTCAAAAAGCCTATAGGTAGACTTCGAGCTAAAACAAACAAGCGGTGTTTGCTGGAAAACAAACCAAATGAACTGAGTCATTGTACTCAGTGGCCAAAGAGCCAAATGACCCAGTACGATCATCACAAATTAAATGAACGGCTGGTGCAGTCACAAACAAAGCAAACTGAATCACGCATGGTACTTGGTGGCCATTGACACAAATGAACTGTCAAATGTCGATGTGCATGAGTTTTTTTTAATCATTTGTCATCCGATATATTTAAACTAAATTAAATTCTGTGCTGTGGTTTTTGTAATCTATTATCCGACTGATTTACCTAATGAGACGAGAAACGTTTTACCATTTCTTACTTACATTTGGGCTTTTTTGACAAACAAGATTTTCGAAATGGTTACAGATAAAAGCTTGCCATTTGGCATGTAAGCAGCTTTAACCTTGCTAAATACTTTTCAAGACAACAATTTCAATTAAGAACTGTTGCTATGGCTATGGATTCTGTTGCAATAGAAGACATTTTGCTATGGCAACAGTCACTGGAAAACATGACCGCCTTCTTTACCGCCATCTTGGATTTTCCGATAATTTTATTTTTAGCAAAGTTTCAGTTATTTTTCTTGATTTTAATAGAAATCATGTTTTTATATGCTCAAGTAGCAAAATATTCAAAAAGAAAAGAAATAATTGAAAATAGAAGACATTTTGTGAAAAAACTACCATTTCTTGATTCCAATTTCAATTTGCATATTTAATTCTGCAAGTTTCATTTTAATTACTACAAAGCTTCAGAATTTAGGTCGGAAAAACTTAGGGGGTGTCCCTAC
>JAOBYE010310761.1:0-15466 GCA_025403585.1 Parazoanthus swiftii | reverse complement strand
TGTGAGTCAACATAATAACAGGCGACAGAACTGCTTTGTGAGTCAACATAATAACGGGCGACAGAGCTGCTTTGTATGTCATCACGATAACAGGCGACAGAGCTGCTCTGTGAGTCAACATAATAACAGGCAACAGAACTGCTTGGTATGTCACAACAATTACAGACGACAGAGCTGCTTTGTATGTCATCACAATAACAGACGACAGAGCTGCTTTGTGAGTCAACATAATAACGGGCGACAGAGCTGCTTTGTATGTCATCACAATAACAGACGACAGAGCTGCTTTGTGAGTCAACATAATAACAGGCGACAGAACTGCTTTGTGAGTCAACATAATAACGGGCGACAGAGCTGCTTTGTATGTCATCACAATAACAGGCGACAGAGCTGCTCTGTGAGTCAACATAATAACAGGCGACAGAGCTGCTTGGTATGTCACAACAATTACAGACGACAGAGCTGCTTTGTATGCCACAACAATAACAGGCGACAGAGCTGATTGGTATGTCATAACAATTACAGACGACAGAGCTGGTTTGTGAGTCAACATAACAGGCGACAGAACTGCTTTGTGAGCCACCACAATAGCACGAACAGACGATAGAGCTGTTTTGCGAGTCACCAGGCTACGGGCCAGTTATCTTTCATGTGTCAAAATATCCAAAGCTAGAGGACAACAGGAAACGGCGAGGTATTAATTGAGAACATAGCTGGCAATTTTTCGCGCGCCTTTAGTATGGCGCGAGCGTCCATCTGTAACTCGATGCAAAATGCTTTGGATAAACTTAGCCTTTCAAAGAAAAATGAGTGAAAGAGCTACGCCTCGTCACACCAGCTTCTCTCGTGCTCTGCAAACTTCCCGCGTGCATCCATAACTCGACAGACGCACACTAAGCATGGACCATTTCTTAAATAAACTTTATTTAGTCGAGGAAAAGTACATTTGTTCAAAATTTAATAGTAATTAATAGCATCACATGTCAGCGCCTATTTTCTCAAGTGACAAGAGTTTGCTATAAATTTTGAAATCTAACAGGTTACTAGAAAAGATTTCTTTTGCTTGCAAAACAGTTCATTGCCGCTCTTAAGTTTTATTCGTGTCTGTATTTATATTTTTTACTCTTGAAGCTCACGAAACGGCTGCGTGACAGCAGATATTTCAATTTGTTGGGCGGCTAAATGCGAAACCTTCGCATACACAAGTACACTACATTTTGTTTTTGGGTTGTTTGCGTTCTTGTCCCCACTTTACATGCCCAAGTGTGTCCCAGACATGGAATGAAAATACAAAAGATTGTTTCATTTTTTTTAAAACACTTTTTTTTAAAGGCAAGCAGGTGTTGAAAATTCACGGGGCACGTTCGAATTGCAAAATTCCTCTTTGGCGGGAAGATGACATTCAAGATCAAGTAAACATCATAGAACGATTTATTCCAAGAACTGAAATGACCGTTGAGAGCTCAATAAATTATCAAGTTTGTACTGCAGAAATTATTTTATATTTTAATGTCAGAACAAAAAACGTAAACAAACATGCACGGCTATTCTTAAAGTGCCACTATGACGAAAATCGATCACTTTGTTTTCCGAAAATTTTTACCCTGTGGTGAAGATTAGAGACTGTTGTAACATACCTAAAGGTATGAGCATCATTGGAGCAAATTTAGTTACTCAAATCGGCCTTCGTTTATAGCGAAAAATAGCGCCGCCATTACAGTTTTGCGAATCACCCGAGCCTGTAGTAACGGTACAGCGGCTTTCGTGTGTGACGTCACTCCCTCAACACAAGCTTCGACACTTTCACTTTGACTTTGCACTGACTGTAACAGAAACATGGCTTCGGAAAAAGATTATGACAGCGAAATTTGTTCAGAAAATGAATCAGAAAGTTCGGAGGCTAGTGTAGACTCCTCCATCTTTTATTATGGTGAAAGCGTGGAACCGCTTGCAACAGAAGAGGCACTGGAGTATCAGAGACATTAGCCGCTCGAGAAAAGGAAGAAGATGTTGCCGAGAAAAGGATGGCAGGACAGATCGATATTGCGACATGGTACGTTTTTTTTCAATCGTTTTTTTTACTACTAGAGAAGCTCCTGTGTTTATTAATGAGATTAGTTTGGTTGTGTCAGCGATGTGTCTTGACAATTTTGATGCAAACGGAGCACAAACATTTCATGAACAGTCAAAAGACAAGGGGTCACAATCATTCGCAATGTATTGTTTGTAGGTGTAAGTGCTCCAATTGCTCGTTAAAGAACGTGGTAACGGGACAAGAATGCAGCTGCTGCCAAGAAGAACAACGCTGCGTTGATATGGTGGAAGAAGTGGACGGCCCAGTAGGTTGCATAACATTGCACCCTGGATTTCACAACGTCTGTTTGGACAAATGGGTTTTAGAAACAGCCGCAGTACGGTTAAAAACCAAAAACAACAAAATTTACACAACTCAGTTGTCACAAGGCCACACAACTGCGGCAAGGCAAGTGTAAATTTGAAGTTATATTGATGTAAGTTCAGTCATATCTTTAATTTAAAATCCGTGGCCGGTATAAATTTCAATGAAACCGAAAAGCTTTTAGAATTTTGTTCTTACAATTTATATCAAGCTGAATTGCAAACTAGTTTTCATCCTTCTGAATTAAGAGCCAGTGAAATTCTACTGAGGCTCGATGTTCTGAATTTTTTTCAGCAATTTGAGCCTCGATAAGTTCTTATTTTATTCTTAACTGCGAAACATTTCTAAAGCATACATACATGTAGAGTGAAGACTGAAGGAGATGCGATAATACATGTCTACAGTATGTACAGTACACTATTTGTCACTGTTGAGTGTTGGAGTTTATCTGTGTTACAGTAAGTAAGACTTAGTGTGATTTCATTTAAGTCTCAGGTTTTTCTTAAATTGCTCTTATTTTTCAGGCATTTTGAACCTTACTGTTCTTATTAAGTTTGTTGTTCATATTTATGTCCTTAATAATAAAAAATGTATTGTTTCTAATTGTCATTTTTCCCCTTTTTTGCAGGTTTTATAGATCTGTAGCATACAGACAGTTTGTGCAGGGGTACACTGGCTCAAACAAAAGGTTGCCCCTTCCATGCTGTGTGTATCACTCCATCAGGGAGAAATTCCCAAAAACTGCAGATGAAAATTATCAAGGATTTGATTTGGATGATGATTTACCTGTATTTTAGGGTTTGTAAGAATTAATAATTCTCCGAGTTTTTGGTATTGAGATTGTTGAACAAAGTTTTGCTTTTCCATGGTGCTATGAAATGCAAAAAGCTGTTGCAATGTTTTGAGAATTTGTGATTTCACAAAATAAGATTCTTCATAGATTGTTTATCAAGTATTCAATGAAAAAATAAGACATATTCTCTCTGCCTTCATACAGTAGTCTGATGAAAACCTTGGCAAAGTTTGTGATGATTCTAGAGAAGGTGAAAATTACACTATGCTTTATCTCTGGTTTTCACTGACCTGCTTTCGAATTCTCTTAAATATTTCACCAAGCCAATCTGTTTTACTTATCAAATATGTATTATAATTTGAAGTACGGTAGGTATAGGAAAATCATCATCTAAATGATTTATATACTAACAAAATAAATTTCATAAAAACATGTAAATATGTTTATATATATTTACAGCTAACACAAGCTGATTAGAATTAACTAAAGAAGAATTTTTTGGAATTTTTAGACTTTTTTTCTAATATCCTCCTTTAGGCTTGATTTGTTTTCGGGTTGTATCAGTGAGCTCAGTAGTATCCCTCATGAAGAATCAAATGGCCCAACTCTTAAAACATGAACTTTGTTATCATATTAATCATATGGAGGGCATCCCTTCTTTCGGTGTCCCTGTTTTGGTTTTCCACATTTTTTGCATTTATTAAGGTTGTCTTTTTCTTTGAACTTGCAGTGCTGCAACACCAGACTTCTTTTTTTTCAACGAGCTGTTTTGGTTGTTTTCACAGTTTGGTTTTTCCGAAGTTTTCCTTTTCTTATTTCCTTTCTTGGTTGTTTCCTTTGTCGCATCAAGTAATTCTGCCTCTACAAGACAAACATTTAATGTTATTTTTTTACTTACAGTTGGGAAGATAACTAAATGTATAATAATTAAGTAATTTTTCTATGCCTTTCATAATAGCAAATGATTACTTGTACTTTGAATATGGAGGCAACATTACTTGGTAATTAAGTTAAGTTTTTGTGGATTAGAATCTACTGTAAATTGATAATTTTATTAGTTCATTTTCCCTATTAAATTAAATATTGGACAATGACAGGTGATCATGCTTCCCTTAGTCTTCTGAAAATTGGAAAAAGGTCAGGTACATTTATTTATTTTAAGTTTTTAAAATAATTTTTATGAAAGAAAGTATGAAAGTATGTATTCATGTACCAGAACATGTTGGAGGGCAAATCGTGATTGTTTTCTTTTTTCTCTCCTTGTGCTTTTTAACTGCAACATCTTTGTTCTCCTTATCCTTCCGCAAAATATGCAAGGGCAGTGGAACTTGTTTTTCACACTTTTCTCTGATTGCTTTCAAATCTTCCCTGCTTGTGGACAGCAATGTTGCATATATTTCACTTACATAATCTGACATCAGAAAAAGAAAACCTAACTTACAAATCATAAAAAATTAAATCATAAAAATTAAGTATATGTCCTGATCAATGTTCTATCAATTACCAGCTTTAAAGCAATACAGTACTTACCATAATTCTGTTTAATTTTTATTTCTCTTACTACAGCCTCTCCCTCTTTAAACTTGGGGTACGTAACCTTTAGTTTCGGGTTTTTCTCTCTGTCTAGTTGAGTTTCTCGATGCAGGTTATAGTTGAAGTGGAGTGCTGCTAGAATGGTCCTGGATAATTTGAAAAAAAAATATTACAAAATGAAAAGTTAGGGCAGAGCCTTGATAAAGGGCTTGCACCACAACATCAGTTTCAATTTACTTTCAGCATCGATAATTTATTTACCAGCCTAGTGTTGATATTTCTTCATTTTTGTACCACTGACAAGTTAAAGCAGTTTTTTTATCCTAAAACTATTCACCAATTATAAGTTACTGCAGTTAAGCCCAATATCTCATACACTGAAAACTCATTAATTTATAATGGGATAACTTATTAAGATACTAATCTTTTAACTTATTTATATGATTAAAAAAGTGTATTCTAACCTGCATAACATCCCCAAGTAGAAGAAGGCAAGCATTTTCGGTGCAAACTGGTTGACAACCGAGTGATATCCCTCAAGACAACTTGTTTGGGCTATCGGAGATGCATTTGCAATACCCTTCCTCAAATGGGTGTTGTTTAGTGCACTGCAAAGCTTTTCATAGGCTTCAGAACCTAGTAACATTATTATCCACATGAAGCAGTTGGAATGAAAAAGAGCCAATGCAATATAAATTGTATACAAATATAGACAGATGTTTATATAGCTACATTGTAATATACTCAAACAAATTACTCTTGGGTCCTGAGTATAGGTTGATATAAAAAAAAAGTTTTAATTACATTTGGTCATCCAGACACGAGGCTTTGTAATGGCAGCATGGGCACACTTGTTGAACAGTCTATTTGGAAGTTTGGTATGAACATTTATGATGTGGGACTGAAATGCATCAAATTTTGCCAAAATGACTTGAGGCATTTTTAGAGCTGTTGATGTCACTGCCCAGTAAAAATGTCGAACACAGGCTTTCTTCCATCTTCCAATGACTTCGCAACCTTTCTCCTTGCTTAATTTCATCAACACCTTCTGAATTTCTGCAAAGAAAGCAACTCGTGTAATCCATTATGTTCCGTGAAGGTCTCTTTTGTCAGTATTAAAGCTTTTGAACTTGAGTGGTTTTTGTTTGTGTGGTCATGTTTTAAAGCAGTCATGTAAGTGAATTTTTTAACATACAGTTATGCACGCAATGAATTTAGTGAAGTTAGTTAAGTAGTATTAAATTGAAAAGGACTTGAAGTATTTTTTATTAGGATATATTATAAACAAATACATTAGCAGTAAGTACACGTGTGAGTACATGTCATATGAGTAAACAAATACTTTTTCCAATATGCCACAGATCAAAGAAATGGTTGATAACTGGCTTTCCCAGCTCCTTGCATTTTTTTGGGCATCTTCTCGCATCCACTTTGCAATGGAGGCATGCCTGTCAGAAATAAATGCCCTTATTAGCATGCCAGTCGCTAGTAAAAAGGCAAATGCTTTTTGGTAGCCAGCAAACTCCATGGCAGAACTGCTCCCAACTTCATTTGCCTGGAATAAATTAATACAATTATGTAAGAACTGGTAAATAAATATAATTGGTATAGATTGGTATAGGTTGCATATTACTGGAAATTAGGTACAACTTCATTGACCATTTACGAACGTTTTAAACAGAAAATTCCAGTATAGCCTGAAAACAAATTAAATCTGCTTGAAAAGGAGTCGGTTGAGAAATCATCTGAGCATTTACATGTAGCTTACGAGTTCAGTAGTCACGCTATCGACGGCAGTTTCCGGTTCAAGATCGGTTGCTGTTCCTGGAGCATCTGCAACTGGTTGGGAAATTTGTACTTTCGGAGTTGAAGAAACAGTCATTAATCTCTTCAACAGCAGCAGACGTCGAAGGTTGGTCGGGCGGCTGAACCTTGTCGAAGCAAAAACATTAATACAAAATTATTGGACATACATAAGACACTGTTGTTTACAAATTTTAAAAAATATCACCCGAAATAACTCTGACTGACTTACTTCCGCTGTGTTGTTCGCCGAACTGTCGTGCAATGCTCTACGAGTTGACGCATCGAGAACTTCTCGAACAATCTGTAAAACGTAAAAATATATTCACATAATTTTATAATTTTTTAAATTGCCAAACGAGTACAGTTAACCCAAGAATAATCAAAATAACTGAGTGACGAAACTTTCAGTCTTTACGCGTGGTTGTGAATACTGCTGCGCGGTGCACGTGTAACTTTTAGTTTGCGAGCAAGTAAACAAAATACATGCCACGGCCACGATCTGCCAAACACTTTCTGAAATAAACGAAACTTTGATTTATTTAATGAATTTATACTCGTAGGACAATTCATCAATGAGGAATAGTATGAAAGTAATCGTATGAAAAGGGTAGCCGAGTGATCAAGAACAACTTTGAATTTGACTTACCTTTCTCCTCCTCCTCCTTTGTATGACCGGGGACGACGAAAACTTTGGTTTAAAAATGGTAGGCACTGCTCCTTTATTCAGAGTTCTTTGTTGCCCTGGCATGTAAAAGGCTCTTTCGAATGCTGTACGAGGAAAGTGTGCCGAAGATACTGTGAAAGAACCTTTTGGGTTAAATTTATCCCGGTGTAAACGAACAAAACTGAGCCATTTTTTTCTCAACGATGGCTGCGAGGGACAGCCGTGCAAAGATATGCCCAATATGTCGTCTTTCCTGTTGTTACACTCACCCACCGAACACCTACTTCCAGTCATTTTTTAAATATTTGACTAAAAAACATGGTCTTGAATGCGAAACAACGAAACAACTTATTTGTGACCTCAGTGATCGACCTCTATTCTTTGCTGGCTTTGAAATGAGTTGAGGGAGTGACGTCATATCCGCTTTTCGCAATATCACCAAAGTGATTCGGCCTTGAATAATGGCGGACAGAGAAAGTCGAACTTCATGGACGAAGTTAAACTACTTCTGGACCTTCAAATTCAAAAAAATTTGGCCTGCTGCTTATTGAATATCTATTCTTTCGATTGAGTTAAAAAAAAAGAGGATGCAAAAATTTGACTATAGAGGCACTTTAATGATGCACGTGAAAGCACTCACAACAGTCTGGTGGTGTCTTCATGTCCGCTTCAAGGCAAACTGCTTTTCGCATCGCTTTACAACGAAGCAGTACGGAAGAGACAAAAAAACTTGCGATCTGGTCATATTCGTCTTTATTCTCAAGTGCTTCAAACCTAATCAATATAGTCCGGTTCACGGCTAAAGACGCTAAACGAAGAGAAACTAGTTCACTCCTCGTCTTTAACCACTTTATATTATATTTTATTTTTCATTTTTCCCCGAAAGACCCTACAACATGAATCCGTGCTTTGAAAGGTTAACTATGTTAGGTGTGGCCTTAGTTGGTTTCAATCGTTACCTGTATTGTAAAGATTGTTAGTTCAAACCCTGCCTTGTCGCAGTGTCGTGTCCCTTCTTGAGCAGCACATTTTCAGTGCTCAGAGCTTTACATCTCCAGTCAACTCAGCTGCACAAGTAAGCACTATCTTCATAAGGCGGCTAATGTAACCTGTGATGGATTAGTGTCCCATCAAGGAATTTTTTACTACCACACGCATGCGCACAACACTGCTGAAACGAGGACAAGCCTCAGCCTGAGCCACCTGGTTTGGCAAATGGTTCAGCTTTTAACCACCCCTCTTACCTTCACTCCAGACAACATGCCCGTAGTTGAAACGCTAAAGTCGAGGTAGGCAATCATCTCCGGTGTTGGGGCCCTGTACGGGTTGGTAAGTCGCCTCTTGGGAGCGTCATCGCTCTCCAAGACCATCGGCCATGACCTGAACTCCACGACACTGGATGCCTCTTTAGATTTGAGCACTTTAGTGATGGAGTGAACAGTGAGCAGTGCTCGGGCCTTGCTAACTTCCACCACCATCTTGACAGTTGGTAGGGTCGACGAGATGTTGTTGGTGTGGGGTGGGCGGACAGGAACAGGAATTAACCCTAAGAACAGAGAATGAAACAAGTGGAATCAATAGAACAACTCGTTACTTCCCGCAGACTTTTTCCAGACTAGCACAAGGAACGTTTCGTTCGGTGCATACGCAGTTATAGTTTGCAAGTTTATTTCTTTCTTCTTTAAATCGTCTCTTTTTACTTTATCTCTCCTTTCCAGCAGTCAGCCCTCAGACATTGCTTTTTGTTAAAATAAATAAGACGTACAAATGAGGCTAAAGCTCTGCGCCGCTCATGTCGGTCTACTCCCCTCACTTCCCTTACTAATGTGAACAAAACACCACGTATTTCCAATTTTCAGAAAAGTATTTTACCAAAAACGGAAGGAGTGAAAATAATTCTTCAAAAGTTCATTGTTTAGTTACTGAATTCATTTATAGAGCCCTTTTACTTTAAAACTTTTCGGATTTCTAACGAGTATCTTCCGAAAACACGAAGTAATTCAAGAAACCAAGTAAAGGTTATTGAACCGTAACGCACGCGCAGGAAGTTGCTTCAGTTCTGTTGAGCTGAACATGCCTCCAGTATGAAAGAGAGTCCCTTGAGGGAGCTGATATCACTTTTTTCCTGTCACAGTTATTCACTCCCTCAGTCATACCTGCATACAGACATCCATAAACGGCTGCTATTAACTCCACCCCTTGGTAAGAAGAAAACATGGGGTTGTTAGTTGTGGGACGAGAACACTAACTCAACTGCCAATGCAATTGAGATACAATTTATAACATATTTTCTCAATATCTGAACTGGACGTGCTAGCATTGAAAATTTTGTACCCGAAGGGAAAGCACTTAATTGCTGGGTGACGGGGACTTATTTTCAAACGTATGATTTAAACCCACAGTTTAAAATTTTCATAATCAAAGTTTAACTGTGCAACACAAATTAAGCAGTTAGCAACACATTGAGGATTGCAAGATACACTGTTCATGTCTCTGCATTAGTTCAATAAATGTGACCTCTTACATTGTACAACGCTTCGCCAGCAAATATTCCAAATAAAACATTTTTCATTCCTGACTGTTTCTCACGAGAGTGAGTTGACAAGGTAATTACTTGAAGAAAAGTGTGTTCCTCTTAAGCAAGAAAAGAGGGTGTATATAAGTAACAGTACCGATCTCATTTCTCTATTCCTATATCTTGTATCACTCAATGGTGGACTTTGAGAGTGCTGAGCTGTTTTCGCCAGAGCTGAACCTACCAGTGTACCAAAAGGCGGCCTAAGTAACTACTGGTACCTATTTCTTGTAATATCCACTCCTGGAGGATACGTTACTTCCAGAGCTGAGGCCTTTATTCTCTTTTATTGTCGCTTCCAGTGTGAAAATTTAAACTTTCCATTTCTTTGATATACGATTAATCTAGATTTAGGGTTCTATTCCAATGGAGTGTGATTGTGACAGTTTTTATCCGACATTGTAATTCAGTACTATTGTTTTTAATAGACTGTCATTATTACTATTATTATTATTATTATTATTATTACTATTATTATTATTACTACAACTACTACAACTACTACATCTACTACATCTACTACAACTACTACAATTACTACTACTACCACAACAACAACTACTACTTGTAACTCACCAGGAGGATACAAGAGTGCTACATTATCTCCAGAGCTAAGCCTACTGTTGTCAGTCAACATCTGAGCGATCCTCTCGGCCCTCTTGTGCAACTGAACACTTGTTACAGTGTTTGCGACACCACCCTGGTATTGTAAGGAAAGAGTTCGATTTTCAGTTTTCAAACGTTAGAATATGAAATGCTTTCACATTTACAGAACTGTTTTAATGCAAATAATTGAATAATAGAAATAGTAAAATATTGTTGCTAATGTTGTCATTGTTGTAAGTTTTGTCTCATGAGTATCACATAGTCAACTCGGATGAGCTTGGGTGCAACTGATGTTAGAACGAAAATCCGTGAGCTGAAATAAAACACATGGGATACATGTACAGTGAAATGGTAAACAGACTAAAGGTAAAAGACTAAAAACTGGCTTCACGTTTTTAGCTGTTCCTTAGTTCATAGTTTAATTACTCTTACGTAGCAAAAACTACGTAGCGAAACCTAACCGTAGCGAAGGCTATGTAGTATAACCTAACCGTCGCGAAGCTACGTAGCGAACCCTTACCGTAGCGAAAGCTACGTAGCATATCCTAACCGTAGCGAAAGTTATGTAGCAAACCCTAACCGTAGCAAAAACTACGTAGCGAAACCTAACCGTAGCGAAAGATACGTAGCATATCCTAACCGTAGCGAAAGCTACGTAGCGAACCCTAGCCGTAGCAAAAGCTACGTAGCATATCCTAACCGTAGCGAAAGTTACGTAGCAAACCCTAACAGTAGCAAAAGCTACGTAGCGTACCTTAATCGTAGCAAAAGCTACGGAGTGTACCCTAACCGTAGCGAAAGCTACATGGTCTTCCCCAGAAAAAGAATTGTGTTTCATGTCCTTCACCATAACAAACTTGTCACTCTCTTTAATTTCAATAGTAAAAGATTTACGACAGAAATGTCTTTAATACTTCACCTTGGAAGCTAAGAGTGTAAACAATACGTGATCTTGCATGGCTTGTGCTCTCCACTTGAGAATCTCGGACAGGAATTGGTACTGGAACAAAATAGAAAACAAGTTATACCTGTATTTGACAAAACTACTCTACAAATTCGTAATCGACACACTTACTCACAATGGAACGCAACAACAACAACAACAACAACAAAGACATTTATTTCACCTTAAATTAAAATTTGTTTACAAGTAGTGCGTGTTAGTTAAGCAGTGAGAAGGTGTTGATTGCCTGGAATAACCATAAGGGCTATACGAGCAACAAATCAAACTGACTGAAATGACAGTCGTTCTGCATATTTTAGAACTTTACCTTGTAGTAAAGCTGAGTTTTGGACTAACGTTTAGGAAGTACATCCTCAGCAAAAATGTGCCAGTGTTGTTGTTTTTTCTAACAAAATGCTTCAATCATAAAAGGTCTTACTTTAACCGTAAATTGTCGCAAACAGACACTTTGTGAAAGGGTGTTAGTGAGCCAATGCAAACTCTTTGCGGCAATGGAAAAACATTCTACCATTTGTTTCAGACGTGTTGTCAATGATCGCAAACAAGTCGCAGAGAAAGAAAAACTTCTATCTTTACTCCATGTTTCCGACTAAAGGTCTGACTTTGAGAGTTAGCTGTGATTAGTGACAGCTACCGTTAATCCTTATACAGCGCGACGCGACAAACCGTGGCCAGAATTAATATATACAGTAAGTTTTTGCATAGTTTGTGGTTTGGAACCAGCCAATCAAGAGTCCTGGTTACTCACAGACATACTTAGAAAACTGATTCGGCACGCCTTCAGTTGTCTAACAAGTAACTATACAGAAAATTGATTGGCTGACTCCAAACCACAATATAAGCAAAAAGACATTGCATAAGTTAAGTTTGGCCACGGTTTGACGCGTCACGCTGCAAGTGCCGATAAAACCCAAGAAATAGTTATACCAGCCGAAGGGCCACGGGCACCGTACCTTTCTCGCCACATCACTATCATCGTCTACTTCAGCAATTTCTCTCCCGGCTGCTCCTCCTATTCTAGTGCCCATTACCAGGCTGCCAACCATGGCTGCAGCAGCACTGGGGTCTGGTGGGGAAGACAAACGAAAAAAAAAAGGGTTTCAATTTCTAATACTTCGTTAAGGTGTTCTTTCCAAGAACGCCTATTACTGTTAGACATTTATTACAAAAGATGACTCCCGATACTTCAATACACATACATATAACTATATGATCACAAAAATATTTCAGTTGACATCGACATATTTTGGGGGATGTCCATGTACAGTTACAAAATTGAACTGTCATTCAAACATCAAGTCAGGAACACCTTCCATATCACTTGCGAGTTATCGAGGTTCTATAACACTTTGATCAGAGCGCAAAGGTACAATTTCTTTGCACAGTCCTGATACCGTACAAAACAGCAAGTTCTGAACATGTCTGTGTTTAACTTTGACTTTAATTGCTTCATTTACACAATACACAACAACACTGTGTATTATACGAAATTACAAAATTAATCCTTTTAAAACTAAACCCCATAGACCCTATTCAAAAATGGCGGCCATCTTAATATTCTTTTGTCTTACTCTAAATTAGCCCAACTAGCCTCATAGTTTAATATATTCTCTTGATTTTTTGACTGAAGAACGAGGCTAGTTGGGCTAATTTATAGAGGGACAAAAGAATATTAAAATAGCCGCCATTTTTGAAGAGGATCTATGGTTAACGTAATAAAACGCACAGTAGCCGAGGAGATTTGGAGTATTGGGGAGTACGGGGGGAGGGGGGCGGGAGGGGTTGTCCCTTCTCTTACCAGGTTGCTTCTGTCTGGGCTGAGGCAGGTTCGATACACATGTGTGAGGACACATCAGAATATTTGCGGGATGAAGAGCACCATCCAGAAACTTCTGTCGTGTTTCGTTCATATGCACAGTGCCACTTCCTGTCTGTAAAAACAATTTCAAAAGCAACGTATTAATGTTGCTATCCTGACACTAGCACATCAAGATACTTAAGGAAAATAAGAAAAATTATGTTCTGAAAAGTATAATATTTAAGGACCTCTTAATACAATTAATACCTGGGTTTTTCCTTTATCAAATAATCAGATATCTGGGTTTTCCACTATCAGACACTTAGATATTTGGGGTTTTCCACTATCAAACTTTTAAACACACACATCAGTGTTTTCTATGAGTTCATAGTCAACGAGGTGAAGCCAAGTAGAAAACCTATAGAAACAAAACCTACAGAAAACGGTACAAAGTATTTTATTAGTAAAAATTTACCATCTGGTTAAACAAAATTACCTCTAATTACAAAATGTATGACAAACTTTAAATCGTTGTTGATTAAGCAGTCAAATCATTGTTTAACAGAAAATACATAAAGGTGCATAAACCAATTAGATTTTTGGACCACGATATATTTGCACTAAAGCAGGGAACAAATACCAACCTTTGGTAGGCCTCCCGGAGTGACAAGACACAAACAGTAGATGCCGACCTGAAGTAAAGTGGAAATTAGAGAATTTTGTATCGACACTTGTGATCAACTTGCAGCTCACTGGAAGTCAAGGTGAGTGGTTGGCAAATAAAACACAAGTTGGATACAACTTCGAGTGCAATCTCACTTCTCCTAGTCTTAATAACTTCACACGATGCCCAACCAGTATCCACCAATTGCAGTGAAAGGGAAAAGAGAGAAGAGAGAGAGATAGATTACCTGAATCTCTGGGGGAAAACTAACGTTTTCTTTGTAGGTTGCTTTCAAATTATAAGTTTTTATAAATCACACAAACAGTATAGTTCTCTAGTTCTAAGCTGTGGAGCTGGAGGGTGAAGAGAGGGAAACTTAAACTAAATGAAGTTTTCATATGCTTGCACAATAGTACAAAGCCATAGTTTGAGTTTGACAACAATCCATAAGATTCTTACATTGTGAATGCTGTCAACAGCTGGTAGCACGTGACTCATCCATTGGAAAGCCTGAAAATATAAACACGCTCAGCTGACAGGGGGAGAAATGCATTAAACTAACAAATGTAGAAAATTGGGAGTGTACAGAGAAATGTTTTATTTTCGCTTACAAGTGTTATGCTAGTAGGGCAAGAACTAGGTTGCCAAAGGACAGGGTCAGTTCATCGTGCTTCTGACTAGGGTTAGACACATTATGCTGGCATAATTTTGAGCATAATGGAATGGTCAGAGCATCGAGCATAATGCCGGCATAATGGCCAGTTTTTCAGCATAACTTTAGTATAATGCTGCAAAACTAACATTTTCCCTATTTTAATTAACAATGTAAGAGAAAAAAGCCATCATCAGCTTCATCTGAAAGGGTCTTTTCCATTCTCACTACGACGTTTGGACATATGAAAGACTTGGAACTTCAGGACTACATCGAGTGCTCCCTGATGCTTCAATAAACAAGAAATAACTAAACAAAATCGTAACAAGCTGTACATGCTTTTAGACATTTTAGATATTGCCAGTGGTGGCCTTTTGCTCTTTTTGAGTTGAAAAACACTAAAATGCGCGTTTTAAGCTTTGTGGACTCGTCTGAGAGGTTGTATTACAACTGTACAGACATTTACAACCTTTTTGTATATTGTCTTGTAAAACCATTTTTGATCAAAATTTGAAAGTCTTTTTCTTTTGTAAAACTAGTAGAAATACCTTAGGATTAAACTTTAAATACGTTTTTGCTGTTCTTAATTATTTAACCACTTTTGTGTATGAAGCAAATGGCTGCAACACACACAAACATGGATAAGCGACACATAAGGGATCTTACCTCTTCTTCTGAGCAGTTGGGACGCTGCTCAGCAACAACTACAATTCTTTCATCTTTAAGTACATTTATTGAAAATATGGCGATCCTAATAGAGAACAAACAGAGATGACGATAAATCAAATATTGCAATGTATTATGTAAAAATTTTATAAACTATTCCACCCGAGTTGCAGCAACGAAGATATAAGTCCGGAATTATCTGTTTTTGTATTGTACCTTCTGTTACCAGCAAAAGCTACGTAGAAGTAGTTTATTTCGTATGGTGTGATCGTCCGGGTGAAGGTAGTTCTCAGAAGAACTGTGTTTGGTGACTGACGTTTCGACTACCTGTGCAGAAGTCATCTTCA
>JAOBYE010310650.1:0-15467 GCA_025403585.1 Parazoanthus swiftii | reverse complement strand
TCTACTCTACTCTACTCTACTCTACTCTACTCTACTCTACTCTACTCTACTCTACTCTACTCTACTCTACTCTATTCAACTCTACTATACTTTACCTTCTTGTTTACGACAGTACAACAACAACAATAGTAACAACAACGTATTTGCACTTATTATGCTACAGAAAACAAATAATCTGCGAAAAAAATTAAGTTACATGTTGTTAAGTGCTGGCCACATGTATTTGCCATAGGAACTATTCGAGGCGGGGAGCCTTAACTTATAGATTATAAAGAAAATTGTTTTTAGCTCAAATAGCTAGCAAGCAGGGATCTCCCATATTCAGAGAGGGCTTGCATGAGAAATCTCTGTCTGCCAGGCAAGTTTTTTTAATACAAAAATCAGGTTACAGAAAACTGTAAAACAATAGAAAACGCACGGATAGGGAAACAGATGAATGCAAATTTGTATATAAGTTCAAGTATATATAGTTCGAAAATTTTCTCGGATTTAGCAAGAAACAATAAAAGTTATGGGAGGCGGTGTAGCATAAGGAAAAGAGGAATGAAACGCGGAGTGACATCTAAAAGCGAAGAACTAAAGGTGCAATAAACTCAAATCTAACACGCGTTTTTCACCGCGCGATCTTTGAATGAGTTACCCTTGATTTGCAAAACCGTCAAACAAGACTTACTCTATCAAAGCCGTACATACACGTACAATCCAGCGGTTGGACTAACACAGTCACGAAACATACTTGTTTGCAGATCTGCAGATCTGCGAATTGTGATTTGTTTCGATTTCCTTTAGGTTAGAATGGCGAAATAGAATTAACAAATGGACTAAATTGGGGAATAAGGCCGAATAACGTTGAAAAGGGAAAATGAACCAGTTCATTTTAGTTACAACGGTAAACAACAAAAGGAAAAGTGAGAATGACACAAGAGAAAATTAAGCTACTAATTAGAAACGCTTAGCTTTGCTTCCCTGAGTTATAATTTGTGATTTCATGTTTTGTTGTTCTTTATAGATCTTGAGTGATGCATTGTAACTGAAAATGACATAAACTAGCGTTACGTGTTACACGCAGACTTTATTAAAAGTACTGTCGATGTTATGTTTCAACAGAAATTGGAGAATACAAGTATTCATCAGCTCCTAAGTTCTTTCCAGGAAAAGGAGGTAAGTGAAATAGAAATATTAAATTAAATATTTGCTATTTAATGCAAATTAAAGTTTTCTTTAATCCGGTATCGTTATGTTTTCGCAGAGGAATGTAAACACTGTGGGAAGGACGCCCATTGTGTTGGAGGACATTGTATCTGCAAAAATGGTTTCGTAGGGGACGGACTGGAATGCTGGGGTAAATAAATCTGTTTATTATGACGGAGTATTACAGAGAACTTACCTGTAACGTCAAGTTAGCAGCGAAGAATGCTGATTCTTCATACCCGACTCTCTTCATAACCCAGTCATTATACTTTGTTTTAAATTTTCATTGCTTCTCAAGCAAATTATGAACCCTCATTTGGTTTACAAGGTTTTCTTTTATATAAAAGTGTGCTTTTTAAATAAAATTGTCACGGAAACCCTTGTGGTGGATTAGAATCACTTCTTTAAGCCCAGGTATTTATAAGTTATATTAATGCACGCAGACATATCAGTTTTAGCAAACCTGAGTTTGGAAGTTTTGTACCCAGCTTTTTGTGAGGTTTTGAAGAAACCAGTAGGCGTTCCTGCGTTATTTGGAACACAGCAACTACTGGGTTTTTTCGTCTTTGAGAATTTCCACTTGTGTGCTTCTTTTCCAAAACTTACTTAATTGCGTGTGTCGGCAATTCGGTTGTATCCACTGCAGCAAAAACTCAAGCAGATGACGACTGGACTTGTGAGATCAATCCTTGCAAGAACGGCGGCACCTGCAAGGATGGCATATCAAAGTGTGTTTGTCGTCTGGGATATGTTGGGCAGTTCTGTGAAGGTAACAAGGATATTTCAAGATGTGTTAATCCTATAGATTATGTTTGATAGTTCTGTCAAGGTATAACAAGGATATTTTAAGATGTGTTTATTGTATAGATCATTTTGGACAGTTCTGTGAAGGTAACAAGGATATTTTAAGATGTGTTAATCGTATAGATTATGTTGGAGTTCTCTAAAGGTAAGGATGACATTTCAAATTGTGTTTGCTATCTGGATATTTTTTAAAATTTCTGTGCAGTAACAAAACATTTAAAATGAGGAAGTATAAAAGGGAAACCTTCAACCCGCGGCGAAATGGATTGTTTGCCGGAGAGAGACGTTCGCTTCCATCTCGAAAGTTACTTATTGATGACGCTATTCTTATCCGGATTTTTTCAAATGCTTCAACTAGTAAGTTAATAATTGCTGCATAACTTATGAAAATGTGAACCAACACAACAAGCAGAACAAAAAAAAGAGATTGGAAAAGGAAAAGTTATCTAGATAGGAGATAGAGAAGCTAACGGCTAATGCATTTCAGTGATGCATTCGAAGAAAATATGTTCTACGCTTATTCCAGGAGATCATAGATTGTAGATTTTATTGTATATTTTCATTTAGAAATCAGCATAAATGAAAGAATCTCCGTGGATTCCTTTTCAGAATACGCTCCTCCCTCAGTTCATCTGAGTTTTGACCATGTGTCAAGCGCCACGCTGCCAGACGACACTGGAGATGATAACAATGCAGTGCTTGCAAATGGAGCACAAATTGTACCTCGAGGGGGGAAGTGCGGGGACGCGGTCAACATGCTGGGTAAGACATGACTGTGCAATCTTCTTGTGTACCAAGATATATTTTTAATAAGTATAAATTTCTTGAAGTCTCCTATACAAACCCACTGGTTCCCTCATCGCTGTATATTCAATGATAAACAACACTACGAAAACAATATGTTTTGCACTGGATTTAAAGTATGATTTGGTAGAAATTGACGCAATAATTCGTTATGATTTTTTGTATTTTTCATTTAAAGCGTTAGCCTGTCCTCCAACTGTTAAGAATCTCAAGACATATAGCCTCGCTGAAGATTTTCCTTGTACCAGATGGCAGTTAAATGTACATGTAACCATCCTGGCGTTGTTAGGGCTGACTTTAAATAAATTTCAAAAAAGGATCTATTTCTTACTGAGTTTCATTGTCAATGCCGCTCTTGATTCGTGAAACTTCCATAGATTCTTCCTTCTAACACATACTGGGCAATCACTTACAATCTACGTCCCATTTTTTTGTACTTATATGTTCTAGCTCTCTTTAATTCTTAATGAGAGTTAACATCACGTTCTATAGATAAACATTCACAACCATTTCAATAGAATTTTTAACTTTACAAATAGCAACTTAAGGTAACTGCTTTAAAATACAACTATTCTTTTTCAGGTGGAGACATCCTGTTTGACGGTGCACACTTTGAGAGGATACCACGCAAGGCAATAACAATAGCTGTTTGGGTGAAACTGGATACTAACCGAGGCATTCAGTCCATCTTCGACACTGTGGGAAGTCACTCGGCACATAAGGATGGACAGTACCATTTTGAGATCGATAATGGCAAGGTTCGCTGGTTTCATCGCGACGAGCAGCACAACACAGTGTTTAGTGTCCTCACACAGCCTGCAATCAAGGAAGGAATGTGGACCCAGATCACTGCCACGTACAACGCCAAGAAGGGACGAGCAAGAGTGAGTACAAGGAAAGCTCTAAGCTCGATCTAGACGACACGTCTTACATTATAAGGTTGTTGCTCATTAGACACGAATCGTTTTCATACCATTTTAAATTGGATTTAAATAATGTTTCAGACTCTAACACAAATGCTGTCATCTGCCGTAATTAAGGACCAAAACAAGCTATATAATCATTTTTGTAAACCTCGCAACGTTTCTGATCAGCTACGCTACACTGTTTTTATCTTATGTTATTGTGTCTGAACTAAGACAAAATTTGCTATATTTTACGTTTTTAAAATTAACTTCCTGCGCTCCTCCTCTTCTGAGATACTGAATACGCGCGTTCGTTAACAAATTATTGCTACAATAAATCGAAAACGATGTTGAAGAGCATATCCTGTTAACGTCGTTCAGATCATTGTTTGCGTCAATACTTCTGCAAAATACATTAACAGGGAAACCAAAACTTATGTACCATGTGTTATGTTTACCTTGTTGTCGTTGGTTTGAAGGTGTACGTGAACGGTGACCTCAAACAAGAAGAAAAAGGTTACGGATTGCTGTCCCAGGACTGGGGGCTCAAAACTGGAATTGGTAAGTAAGAGACTCAGAGATTCCACGCACGTAACAAGTTAGTTCAGATGACACCTTGTAACATAGCTCATGGAGGTGGCGTGTTGTAACGAAGGGCACAGAGGTAACTTCTTGTAGAGTCACGTAGGTAATTCCTAATATAGCTTAGTAAGGTCACCCCTTCTGGCAAAGGTCACTGGCGTGAGTTATTGTAGCATAGATCAATGAGATACCCCACTGTAACACAGGTCACAAAGGTGAATCGTTCTATCAAAAGTAAGCGAGAATACTCTTGTAACGAGTCATGAAGGTAACCCGTTTTAAGAAAAGCAACCATTTCTCGATAGGAAAGGTCTTCTCTTGACTAGATGCCTCAGAAAGAGAATCGATCAAACAGGATTACTTTACCCTGCTCTAATGGCTAAAACTGTATTAGTCAAGCAGTATTGGTTAAGAACAGTTTTGAAGTGTATTGATTATATTTTACTTTTTACTTGCTTGGTCTATAGTAAAAAGGGCTAATTGATGAATTCAGATAATAGAGTAATAATCTAGAGTTAATACAAACTGCTTTAAGTTTAGCTTGTGTCAGAGATCCATATCACTATTAAAGATATCACTGAAGCAAGTTTTTAAAACCTTAAACGTAGTCTATCAGCGAAGAAAAGGAGTATATGCGTTTTTCTGTTTACAATCACAAAGGTAAACATGAACACGTGTTTGGCAATCGACTGCTGAGAGGAATGGTGGACGAGTTCTATATCTTCCCGGCCGAGCTACCTCGTCTCGAAGTGTTGGTTTTAATGAAGCATTGCAGAGTCTATTTCCGTAAGTAAAAAATCAAACAGGCAGAATTAAATTACTATTTTCAAACAATGTGAGGTAGCGAACTCAATCACGTCTTTATTTTGCTTCAAAAATTTCCATGTTGTTTATGTTGTTGCCATTGATATTGCTATTGTTTATGTTATTGATTTCGTTGTTGCTATTGTTGATGTAGCTTTCGTTATCGAAGTTATTGTTTTTGTTAATGCATTTTATTGTCATTGTTGTTGTCATTGTCGATACCTTGTTTTTCTGTTTTTCTTAAGAAAAAATCAAGCAACCGTTTTATAATCAGCTAACTTTTCCTTAGATATTCGACGTATAAAAAGTTATTTAAGATGACATAAGGTTTTATGCGCAGGGTTTTACTAGATTTTGCTAATCTGATTTGTTTTGATTTACAGCTCATACAAAACGAAAACATAGTCAAGAGAAGGCTATTACCCGAGGCCAAGCCATCATGCCATCCCCTTACCGGCCCAATCCATATTATGCGATGCCTCAACCTTTATTGAATCCTGGCGCACAACAGGGGTTCCCATCGTATCAGGTTAAACAAGCATCACCTTATCGGGCAAAACCATTATATCGTCCTCCTTCAACTGCTGCAAATGCGTTAAAAATTGATTCTGTCCACTCAGAAACTGCTCCTTCGCCAGCGTTTATTAGTAAGAACCTAGAAAACATACTGGCAGCCTTTGGTGGTGAGGAAAATACTAATGTACCAGCGCGGAAGACTGCTCCAAGTACCGCTGATCAGAATCGAAATCTGCATGCCCAAGGGCTTGGTGCACAAGGCGATCCTCGCTCTAAACCTATGAATATTGCAGGACCTTTGGGCGCGTTCGGACGACCAAATGGTTTTCCGCCGAACCCAGTTAGAGCTTCGAGTACTGGTACCCAGAACCTACAGAATCAAAAGTTTGGGTTACAAGGCGATCCTCGTGCTAAACCTATGGATGTCGCACAACCTTTTGGCTCGTTTAGCCGTTCAAACGGCGTCCCACTGTACCCAATTTCAGCTGCAATATACGCCGGTCAGGATCGAGAGGCTCAAGGACTTAGTGAAGAAGTCAATCTTTCTTCTAAGCTTATGAACATGGCGAGGCCTGTGGGGGTGTTCGGGAGACCAAATGGCACACCACTAAACACAGCTAAAGCCAAACAATCTGTAGTTAAGACACCAGTACCCTATCAGATTCAAAACGTTAATTACGCGGCTGGCACGCACCAACAGAGTCCCTATTACAAAGCAAGGCCGAACCAAGCTACGATGTTGTACCCATTTCAACAGAGATCTTCCATGATGCAAGGTAGAATACTACCTCCTCTTCAAGGCCAGAGTGAAGCTGTACGGCAGCAGGGTACGGTATTAAAACCTTCCACTACAACGAAAGGCCGAATATTGCCTCCAATACAAGGGCAGAAACAGAGCCCTCCTTTGAACCCTTATCAGCAGCAAGCAGCTCAGTTGCAACGTGCCACGCCTCCAGCCATGAAAGGAATAAATGTGCCCCTTCAACAACAAAACCTTGGAATGGTCGCGCAGAAGCAACAGGTAGCAAGAAAAAGACCGCTGGCTCAAGTTGGTCCTCGACCAGCTCAAATGCAAGGAAAGTTACTGTATTCGCTGAACATCCCAGTTTCAAATCCTCAAGGTGATGTTTCATCCCCAGAACAAATGAAGAATCCTTTAGTTTACAATATGCAACAACAAGCACAGTTCAACTCGCACGTAGCATCCCTTTCACCCGCGGACACTGCCAGTTCAGCACATACAAAACAAAACGTTGCTGGTAATAGAAACCCGTTTCCATATTTACTAGCAGGCAAAGCAAACTTGGTACCAAGAAAATCTGTTTTGTTTGCAGCAGCACCGGCACGAAAACTAACGCCCTTGCCACCTCCTCCTCAAATGCCTAACGCTGGCCAGCTGCGGGCACAGTCTCTGGCTGAACCCAACGCTCAACCGTCAGCGGTACCATGGAAAGCGCCTGATATAAAAGCGCCGATATCGACAACGCAGGCTTCAGTACAAGCCGCCGCTCAACCACAACAGACAACAATCGCCAGGTTTCCTAATGCACCGAACGCAAACATGTTCTACTTGCAGCCGGGCTCTGCACGAAGTCGCTTACCATTTAGCAATCCCAATCCGGCATCGGCTTTTCAACCACAGGCAACCCAGGTGTTAGCTTCTCAGCCACATGCTCCCCAGCCAGAATCTCCGCAGTCTCAGGTATTGTACCGTAATAATCCTAATAGTAGTGAGACGCAACAACAACATACAGACAAGACCGCACAGAGATTCGACTTACCTTCAACGGTGTACGACCCTAGAGCATTGGCATGGTTACGAAAAGAATACAGACTTTTCGGCGGAAATAAACAACGGCAAAATACCGTTAAACAGTATTTCCCCAAAACATTCAACACTGTGACCTCTCAACGGACAAACCTACTCCAAACACATGCACCAAGACCTGATCTTTATCCAAGAATGGGGAAACCGGAGGATGCTTCTAAGTTTTCCTATGTGCAACTTCCGTCTGGTAATGTTTTGAACAAAGAATACACTACATCGCAAATACAGCAACGACATTCTAACATGACACCACAGCAAAACATGTATGCGAATAACCCGTTATACAAAAAGCAACCTATTAATATTGGGAAAACAGATACAGAACAAGCAAACACGAGGAGACTAAAGCCTTACATGCAACCGCAAACAAACCAACTAAGGTATAAATTTCCACTTTTTCAGCAAGCTCCAAAGGCTGCTGCTAGACTTAACCAGCAACCTGATCAGAGAAACGTACAACCACAAGCAAACACCTATTATAACAACAAACTACAAACGAGTCAGAGTACGAGCGCAAACGTAGTATCGCAGGGACAAACTGTAAATGCCTTTCAACGAAGTAGTCTTCTTTCTCCTCCGTACAACCGACCGTACGGCCAAACATCCCCGGATATTTCAAAACTATTTAAACAGCTTCTTTACTTAAAACATAAAAGGAAAAGGAAAAAGAGGAAAATTGGGGAAAAGAGCAAAACGTCTTCTTACACAAATAACCTTCAAAGCACTCAAAAGTTTGTGAAAGAGAAAAGAAAAGCTAAGAACAAAAGACATAAGAAATCACCTTAACATTAACATTAACCAGTGCTTTGGTTTTTACATTGGTTTCCATTGGTAGCAAATCTAGCTTAAAAGAAGATGAGATGAACGGCTAAAATGTTGAAGCCACGAAACGTAAGCGGAGCAAGAACAGATGTTTTGTATTTAGTCCTCTATTCACAAGATATTGGTGCGAATACTAAAACCAAAACAAACACTAACTAGGACGGGTTTCTCTCAGGTTAAGAGGTTTAGATAGTTTTGAACAAACACTTGTTTTATTTAGCGCTGTAAACGTCTTTTGAATGGATTTTGTTAGCATTGAAACTCGATTTCACTATGACAAGGGTTCTGAGGGGAAAATAAGACAACTGGCAAAGAGATGTATGTGTGAAGGGAACCCGCTGAAGATTTGAAGCAATCAGCGCAGAGCGAGTGTAGTAGTTTGGTAGACGTTGGAAAGATCGATCGCAGCAAGAGTATCTCATATTTATGACTCAACCTAGTTGCACTCGTACAGTTAAAACAATGGATCTGTGGAGAACTGATCGCCCTGGGACACCGGAATTAGCCACAGCCCCGTGCTACGCTGTTCTGAGTCTTTAAGGCTCATCCTCGGTGTAAGAACCCACGACTGACGTTCGACTGGGTTCAACAGTGATAAAGGCGATAAATCGCCCCCACAATATTGATACGTTGCAATCTTCTACTTACAGATTGGCAAATATGCTTTAGTTATGGGAGTTAATTTAAACATTTCAAGTCAATATACCTGACGTTAACCAGACGTCGAGCACGTTAAGTCAATTCTCCTCCCATAACTGAAGTAAATTTTGTAGAGTATGAGTGTAAGTGTGCATTACATCGCCAATCCTCGGCGATAGAACGAGGCTTCATTGCTCACTCATTTGTGCATCTCTCTGAGAATCTATGACGTCAGTCATGAGGTTCTTACTTCGAGATAAACCCGACTTTTGTGTCACTCATAGACATATGCCGATTTTACTATGAAAGCTAAGTAAACATCTTGAGTTCCTTAGCTTCCTTGCTTCATTCTACGACGTGGGCCGTATGGTCTGATTTGAATAATGCAACTGTATTGTCTGGATTCATTCAGCGGAAAATCAAATTTCGGTAAGAGATTTAGAATGTCACCTCAGAAAGGGAGCGCTTCGGAACATAAGTGCTTTTCGATGTAGTCACCAGGAATAATCAGAAGAATTGGTTATGAGACTACAGTTTTGTCAAGAAACACCTTGACGGAAAAACTAACAAGCTGAAAAAGAAAAAAAAGTGAATGGTCGGACTTTGGTCAATGTTGCTCAGGGACGCTAAACCACTAATTCTTTTTGATTGGTGACCTAGATTTTGTTCATAACAAGAAGTAAAGCTTTCTTCAACAGTTGTGGTTACCTAGAACGGTTCACATCGTTTTTGATACACAATCAGATAAGGCCTCTTGAGAGTAGTTGCTCAAAGTAACGTTTATTAGGAGGTCAGTTTAAATAGGCGAAGATAATTGCCTTCATTTCCAAATTGGAGATGTATACATAAGATGCAAACTGCTCAGAGATACCTTTTACTTTGAATAAGATCGACATGTTTTGTTGTAAAAGCATGTTTAGAATTTTAATAACTTTTGTTCAGAGTTGTTACAATATAATTACCAACAGAGAAATTACTACTGTCAAGACAGTTGTATAACCTGTCACGGGCTGGACGTTACAGACGGTAACGCAACTGATGTCCTATGATTATGGTTTGTTCTGGTTGTCACACATCGTGCTTCGCGAAATCTCCGTTGCCATAGTTCAATTAGACACGGTTCGCACATACCGCAAAGTCATTTGTTCACCAAAGAAGAATCTCACTTGTGCAATTTTGCGACTGAATTGGCATGACAATACCAAAGTGCTGACTCTTGCTTTCATACAGCTTTTGTAACAAGTGCGACCATTTTGACAAAAGTAAACAATCGTGTCCGTGTTAAATTTTGCTCCAGTGAATACATAAGCAATTTGAATTGTAGAACCACGTGCGACCTTCGCCCTACTCAAGTGCTTGTCAGAAGACAATAATAAATCTAAACGTTTACTTCTTCTGTATTTTCCATTTAAAACTTTCACACCTTTATAAATCAAGCTTAAATTATGTGTCTCTGCTTAAATAACTTCTTACTCAGATGTTGTAATAATAATAATAATAATAATAATAATAATAATAATAATAATAATAAATAGATCAATAACCAACTTCAATTAGGGAAAGTGACACGTGACAGTTAGAACTGATAATGATGTCGTACTCGATGAAACCCTAAAAATTGGAGACTTAAGTACTATCTGTACTGTACTTTGCTACCTACTTGTTTGCAGTGTGATATAATCACGAATAGATAAAAGAACACATATAAAGGCACACCATAACTCTCTTGTTCATAGATTTTTAAACCAGTTCGTGACATGGTATGTTATGATATGGTATTATTTATTGATTTTCCCCAAGGGCGCTTGTCGAAGACAATTACCAAATTAGCTAGTTGTATGTATATATGTACATATTGCGTTCAAATACAAATAAAAATACTACTAAACTGATAGGATGGCGACTTTGACTGATGATGAGAGACTGGATACATTTAAATGAGCTTGGCTCTTTGAAAATGTTACTCCTCAGAATGGTAATGTCTTCTGTGAGTTCTAGGTCCAGTAGGCTGATCTCAGGAATTCTTATTTTGTTTTGTTTTTGTTTTGTCTGCTTTACTGGAGAAATCTTACAAAATACAGTTACAGGAATTGAAGTACACGCTTATTAAGTAATAAAAAAAATTAAGTAAAAAAAAAGTAAGATGACCAATGGGAAGAGGCACGAACGGGACTAGTGGTCCCATGCAGGGTGCTCCCCCAGTCGGTGTGATAGTCAACGTTGCAAATTACACTGAACAAGAACAAGAACAACAACACATTCAGCAGCAATAAAATTGATTTCCTGAATGATACACGTGAGAGGAACCCTTTTCAGTAGCAAGGTCCTTGTGCCGTAGCAAGATGGACAGCTATATTTGCAGCCGTTGTATAAAAGTCTTCCTGAGACTACGTGGTTACACTGTTCTCCTTTTAGTCTTAACTAGACAGACTGGAAATAAACCTGACTATTCGTGCCGGAATAAAAAGCTATTCGACTTCAAGTAAATGTGGCCTGAATGCTGTAGTTGACAATCCTGACACCGACACACGACTGATTGACTGTCTGACTGTCTGGGCTGCATGAAAGAACATTACAGGTACGGTACAACTACAATATCGTGTTGTCTGTCATCTTTTAAGACCAAGGTGCACTCTGTAAGGCTAATCCCCCCCTGACCACTTCTGAGTGTCCGAGGATTATCACCTGACTACATAAGACGTAACGTAACAAAGCTTGGTGACTTTCTTTCGCCCGATAGGAAATGTAGTGTAACACTCTACAGCAAAAACTGGTAGTAATAACCTATGGTAAATGCGAAAGGCGTATTTTTAAAATGACACAGAAGATGTAACATATCCTTAACCTATCTATGATCAGTTAACCTGATTCGATAAACCATTCGCCTTTGTCAGTTTAGCGTCAGTGCAATGGTTACTCGAAGAAAAGAGATCACTTTCAGTCTAATTTGATTACTGAATTTGTTGCCAACCCAGGTAGGGGACCAAACGGTGGGGAAAACCGCTGACACCCAAAGTTCAGTACAGAAGTTGCAAGCAGCGGCAAACGTTAACACACGCTACAGCCCGACGGTGGAGGTCACGACGCCAACACGACGGAAGATTAATCTGACACCACGATCTAAGGAAGAACTCGAAGAAGAAAGGGAACTGGCGCGGGCTCTAGCTCTTCTAGCATTGCCTAACAGATAGGACGTGCTGTTCGTGTTCCATGATTTTTCTGGGTTGTTTTACAACCGCGCAGCCGTATTGCCAAAGTCTTCCTTGTTCTTTGAAGATTATTGCATGCTGGGTAAAGCATGTGATTTACTCCCCAGTCATCTCTTGGGGCGGACGAGTGTGAGTTAGTCGGTACCGTTGAGACTTATGGAACCCCGTAAATCTAAACAGATCCTTCAGTGAAGTGCTTGTTTAGATACGTAGTTGCGAGCTTGCCATTTGATTTCAACACTCAAGTAATTTCGGAAGGACACTGATAGCAACGTAAAAATCACCCAAACGAGGAGTATCATTATCAATTTTGTACTTGCCTGGTTTGGCAGGTTAAAATGCTTAGCTTAAAATTGACAGAGTTTATAAAATATGCCAGGTTGTAAATATTATACCCTTTACAGCAGTTATATCTTGATAAACAGACAAATGTGATGGTAGAACCTTCATGGCCGCAGGAATTGGTTGATTCATGTAGAAGCACTTGCGCGCAAGCATACATTACAATACGCATGGCAAGAAATATGTTTTGGTCGTTGATTGGGTCTAATTATTTGCAAAAGTTTTACGCCAAAAAAAGATGGTGAAACGCACTGCAAAGTTTGAACAGATAGCTGTAATCTGCGTGCTTCTAGTGTAAGGAAACCGTCACTACCTTTATCATCTTGGCCTCATGAAATATCGTGGAAAAGGAAGGGATTACTATCTTTCACTACAATAATTATCTTCTTGTGTATAACCCGGTAGTTTGAAATCGCCAACCAAGAGAAGGCTCAGAATTATAGAAAACAAATGCGAATTGTTTATGAGAAACTGAAGGAGGAAGATTACGAGAGTCATCTCGCAAAGGGAACTAGAAACATAATAGGTATGCCGACTGAGGTATAAAATTAGACTGAACTTTACAGTGCAGCAAATGGAACCGATCTTTGTTATATATCGTCTGCTATGGCTCTTTGAAGCGTCTTGATTTTTCTTGTTTATAATGTCTCAGTGAAGTGACATTCTGGTATTACACAGAAAAACGAAAATCAAATGTCAGTATTTGGTCCATCTTGACAAGCATTTTCTGTACAGGTGTCGTAACAACTATTGCTATTTTAAAGTCTCAGAACTGTTGAATATAGCTACACGCTTTTTTATATAAGAACCAGCAAATTAGGCCGAGGCTCATTGTTCTTATTTATATATGTGGTTTAAATCGAATAACAACTAAACCTTAGATATTGCAATACATGTATTGGAAAACGAATTGCCTGGAGGGTGTAATATTGATCAATTCATACTTGCGGGTTTAACATGGATGCGCTGAGTTATTTCCAGAGACGATTTCCAGTGACTACTATACAGCGGTTGCAAGGAACTAACCTCAGGGGACACCTCAGGGCAGGTATACGTGTACAGCGTATAACTTGAGGCAATGGCAATGATTAAAATCGTTTTAAATTCATTCTGTATTGTTAACTTAAAGATTGAGGCTCAGTAAACTTTAAAAAAATAACCATCGAGCCCGAGCCTCGGCTTGTTCTTAAGTTGTTCTTAAATTTTGGCCAATCTGAGCCTCGTTCTTATAAAAAAGCGTGTATAGGACAAATGCCGACACATGTTTTCTCGTCTGGTAGTAAGCTGATGCCGAGGACTTATAACAACAAGTTAGCTATACCCGAAAGACATTTCTTATCGGTTACATGGCTTTTCTATAAAAAAAACTAAATAAATTGTACAAACCATCATCGCTTATGAAATATTGTTTATTGTTTATAAACCTGACCTCTCAAGTTTTAGCAATAAAAAATGAAAATACTCTTCTAAACCTGAAACTCGTTTTGATTTATAAGAACGTTAATTTTAGAGCTGAGGCTGAGTGTTATTAAGTGTTTGTGGAGTTTTAACCTTAGTTTGTTAAAATGCTAAGCTAAATCCTTTCCCGAGCCAAGTGGCTCATAAGGCCAACGCTTATCTCCGGTTTCCGTAGTTTTAAACGGATGAGAATCTGTGACTCCCCCTGGACAGGGCACTAATCCATCGCAGATTAGCTTAAAGAACCGAAATTGGATCGTTGTTGAGATGGGAACTACAGTTTACTAAGACGCCGCGTGACGTAACACGACCTTAACGCCGACGAGACGTCGTCTCTTTCTTCTCGTCGGTTCTTTGTACTCGTGTCTTTGTCTTGTTAACACCAGTGTAACAAAGGCAGCCAGCAAAACAGTACGTTAATTTCTCTATATTTTAATGCGTAGAGCTCTCGTAGCGCAATGGGTATGTACAAGCTTTGGCAAGCATGGGATCCGTACATAACTCTCCCCCGTCGGTGTCTAACGAGGCTAAGGAGTGGTCCTCTCTCTGGGCTGGGGTCCTGGGCTTTCTTCTCCCCACCACGCTTTTTCTTGGATTTCTTGTTCAGGTTTATCTTGTAAATTGGTGTTTTGTTTTTTGTTTCTATTAACAAGCAGTAAACAATGCCAAAGAAACATAACTTTTTATGCTTTTTTCCTCATTTTTTTCCACCTGTCGTTCAGATTCAGTTTTGTAAGTTTATCTGTTAAAACGTATTGCAATTTCTGTTTCTCGGTTTTAGCTTCAGTTTACGCACATTTAAAAATGGCAAAAACCGCCTCCACAAAACTACAGCTTTACCGCATGATAACGGCAATTACCCACATCTGAAGTCAAGCTTGCCATTCCCGACATCGCTGCTGGTTGACCTTTTTGATCAGTTTTTGGTCGGAAGTGTTCCAAATCAATTTCATAATTGTTTTGAGCCGCGTGGTTGCAAGAGAATGTGATTTGAAAAGATTTATGTTGTTTTTGTAACTTTTTTTAACTTACTGTTTGTGACATAGGCAGCCCAAGCTTATAATGCGAAACTTGCAAAATGGAGGCTAGCTGTTGTAAGACTTATATTGCTAGAAAGTTGCCATTATTGTGGAAATAAAGTTTACTTACCACAAGTTCACCGTGTCTTTGTGTGTTTTGTGCATTCTGGGTGCGATATTTTAGGCCATTTAGACCGAAAAAGCTGCTAAGAGTTATAATTTATACGGCGAAGAAAGTGATGTGTATGTTTTTATATCAAATCGTTATTTTCTCGCAGGGCCTGAACTTTGTCAGTTATTGGTTGCTGATTTGAGCCTAAGAGAGATCTCAAGCTTTCTTTTAAACACAAATTTGAAAACCAGGTGGTATTGACGACATGGCAATTATATATAACCTGAGCAAAGGCATTAAAGTGACAGCCAAAAGTAACTTCATTCTATGCTACGCCTTCTCTCTCTTTTTTTCTCTTTAGCTTAAGCTTTAACACTCTTAAAACAAAGCACTGGTAGGATTGACGGTGGTGGTGGTGGTGGTGGCGATGTG
>JAOBYE010310539.1:0-15468 GCA_025403585.1 Parazoanthus swiftii | reverse complement strand
CTCTTCCTCAGCTCCACCAATCAAAATAAGGGCTGCCCCCCTGCTGTCTATTTTTTGTTATTATTTTCATCATTGATATTGGAATTTGTATCATTGATTCTTGTATACTGGAAACTTAGATCTAATATTTGTAGCGTTAAGATCTCAGCGTCAATTGTATATTGTATATTTGAGGTCTATATTTAAAGTTTCAAAATTGTTGTTAGAGTTACTTGGACTCAGAAGAATAGAGCGTATAAATTTGCTTGATGTTTGTTTGTAGATTCAAACTTTTGTAGTTTATTAGAGTCACACACAAAGATTTTATCAATAAACCATTATTATTATTATTATTATTATTATTATTATTATCAATATTATGATTATTATTATTATTAAACGCCTCTACTGGTCAAATCAGCTTCTTCAAGTTCTTCTGACATTTAATATGATCATTAAAATAAAAACAGAGCTTGTTTGCTAAACCTCTAATTGAACGAATCATAAATATCCTTCACACAAGAGCCAAGAAAAGTGAGGCCGTCTTCTTGCGTCTTTTTGTCACGGTAATCTATGGTTTGTTAACAAGTGCATCAGAACGCTGTTGCAGTGCTCAATGACTTTCCAATAACTTTACATTACCGTATTTTTAACCGAATTACATAAGATAAAGTTCTAGTCCCTAAAAATGATGGATCTAGAAACTATATTTAGCTTTATTTTTGTTCACTGACAAAATATATACTTTTCTGTTTGTTTTTTTAAAACTTTATAACCAATTTTGGAATTTTAGGTTTTCCCGGCCAGGTTTTCGAAGTTCCACGGTGATCAGTCACGAACCTCGAAAAATTATCTTATGGAAATTAATGAAAACAACCCCAAAACTCTTTAGCTGTGGTGAGCCGTACATGTTTATGTTCCTCAGGGGCTATGTCATTATGGAGTTTAATAATAAGTTTACTAGACAGTATTGATGGTTTCCGGAGGCAAGCCTCTTCGCGTGTCACCTCATTGGTATTCCATTAAGTTAATGTAAACTACCGACCGGATGTAGTGTCGAGTGGTTGAGTTAATTAGTTAGCCAATTACTGAAGGACAAACAACTACTGGCCGGATGTAGTGTCGAGTAGCAGCAACCTTTCGAGAGCGGAAATACCTACTACTAACCTAGACAAAGCGTCAGCGCTGCGACACTTCAAGGTTGCACTACTCTCTGCCATTTTTCTTATATTGAGAGGTAAACGATCTCCACAACGAGAAATTGAAAAGTCTATTTTCATGTAAATCCTTGTAAGTTTCAGATACGTACGGAGATTTTTCGAAAATCCATGGAAAAATCGAATGCTGTATTCGAAAATTAATCGGTCGCTGCGGCTAAATTTGAAAGATTTTGAGAAAAAGGTAGTTGCTAAGTAGATAAAAATGTTTTTATTTGGCTCGGTGCTGCCAGACCGCCCTACATCTTTTTCTTAATAGAAACACAACGTCTTCAAATTCGGCTGGACCTGACGTCAACTGTCCTCCATCAGCTATCTTGAAGTTTTCTTGAAATGATCGAGTCATTCCAAAAGAACAAGAGCACCCTTTTACATTTAAATCAAAAGCAACCATTTATAAGCTTGAAGTAACTGCACGAAAGTGTCATTCTATTTCTCGATCTCTAAGCTGTCTCTAAGAATGTGGTCGCCAGTGTCGTCAAAAAGCTCTAGGCAGTGTAACACAACATCAAAATGTTCTTTTGAAAAAAACGTAAGTGAAAAATCAAAGCTTCATGATGCTAGCCAAAGCAATTTGAAGTTTTCAAAGAAAACGTGGGAGAAACATTGACAACCCTTCCTGAGGGGGGTATTTCCTTTGTAAGATGTCAGGGGAGCTCGTCGAAAAATCTAAATAAATACCCTAAAAAATACCCAGCCAACAGGTTTTGCTACCCAAAAATATGGTCTCTCTGGTATAAAAATTGAGATCGAATCCTGATTTGCGCCAGGATATTCAATACCAGGTATTCTCAAAACTACATCCAACTATAGGCAGTACCCCCCCCCCCGTCCGGGCTCCCCTTCTGTTTAATAAAAGAAGATTTTACTGATAAAGCTACTGTCTTCTTTCATGAAGAACTAATCAACTTTGATTCAGAGGCAATCGAACGGCTATGAGTTGAACTGAACAGACAACTATGATGTCTGTGAAATAAAAGGCAAATCGTTTCAGTAACTGTTTATCAAGAGGAAATCTAAAATGTGTGCAATTCTACCGTTAGTTTCGGCCGCCATTTACCCTGAGGAACTACTAAAGCGTAGGTGTTTTCAAATGTTCTTTGCTTAACTAGTTTTTCCATGTTTTGTCTGTATTTTCTATTCACTTGTGCCTGTGGCCAAATAAAAAAAATATTAGTTTCCCGTCCCGCCCGCCCCCTTTTTGCCTGCCCGCTCCTTTTTTTTATTATTTATTATTTCTATCTATATCTTAAGATCTTTTACAAAAATATGAAATACCTTCGTGAAAAACCCGCTTCTGCTGTAAAATAAACTCAAAGAACAAACAAAAAATTGAATTTGATACTTGATGTGTCGATATAAATGTAACAGATACTCGATTATGTGGGCAGAACACCGACGTATTCTGTGAGCAAGGAAAGTTGGCAAAGCAGAAGATCACAAGAGCCTTCAAACCAAAATAGTGGTTGAGAAATACATTAATACTGAGATTGTTTTCATCAAATTTTGCACATTGCAACATTATTTTGAATTCTTAAATTGAAATAGTGACCGCAGCTTGTTGCTTGCAAGACATTTTCCTGGTATAGAATACTGTGTTGCGCTAACTAGAGATCTGAAATAGCTATATACTGTTATGTTATTAGTTGGTCTTCCAAGCAACAAAGGACACTAGCATTTGAAGATGAAAGTTCACAATTCTTGAATACTTAAGGATGGCTGGTATACAAATATTAGAATTAGCTATATAAACTCTTGAGATGAAATGGAGGCCGCGTTCTACTGTTTTACTAGAAGCGAAGGGGACGTAAACCTATATTTTGGAAAAAAAAACAAAAATTGACAAAATGTCAAATAATATGAACCTCCCGTCTCGTGTTTTAGTTAGTTCCAGACAGGAAACTAATATTTTTTTTAACCTGGCCTATTGTTATTCCGTAACGATTTGATTTGTCAGTTTTCCAACTGCAAATAACGTTTCCATTTTATCTGAATGAAACTGAGTTTATTCGGGACTGGCAGTTCTTCTAATTAGTTTCTATACTTCTAATTAAAGGTGAACGAAATGACTTCTCCTGAAGACTTCTCTAACGAGAAACTCAACTTTCTTAAAGTTTGTCATGTTGCGACATCCGTAGTCCCAAATGCTTTGAGGTCTGTCTTCAAACAAGAGTGGAACACTCACTACCAGGCCTCTCACGGTCCATGGCTAGACACAGCTCAGAATGGAATTGAGTTTTACAACGGCGAGTCAACAGAAAACCAGCGAAAGCTTGCTCTTGAACCGCTAAAATTGATCACAAAAGGTAACACTGATGAGTGGGACTGCAACTGTTTACTGTTTTGTATCCTCGACTCCACGAGTATCGGGAAATGTCTCAGCACTCGGGTTATTTCTAGCGTGAAATGCATACGCGACTTCCACAGCAAAGTCTATGCACAAACACCTAGCGGTATAATGACTGATAAAGATTTCGAGAGCACGGTTCAAAGTCTTGTCGTTGCATTTGCTGCTTTAGGACTCGCTGAAAAACCCATCGAAGACATAAAAAGCCAAACAAATTTCTCCACACTGGAACTGTGCAATCTAGAAACGAAGTGTAAAGAAGAGAAAGCAGCTTATGAAGCATTTGACCAGCAAATCACCGAGGTGCAGGAAAAATCTTCTGCGCTTGAAGCTCGGCCGCTTGTTAATTTTCAGTCATTCGTTATTCTCCCTCACAAACCAAACCACAAGACAATCCGTAGGACATATTTAGAGAAGAAAATAATTACAGCATTAGAAAATTTGGAAAGATCGAAACAGGAAGAGATCACTGCTGTTTTCGTATCGGGAAGTGCTGGTTCAGGAAAAAGTCACATTGCCCGGGAAATCGGACAGCAGTTCTTATCAAACAAACTCAAAAGCTCTTCAAAGGCAGTATTTGTAATGACATTGCATGCAGACAATCTTGATGCTCTTCTACAGTCTTACACCACCTTTTCTAGGCGACTAGGATGTCCCGAACACACAGTTTCAAAAATTCTTGAATCAGAACAACTAAAGACAAAAGAGAAGCTAACGTGCTTCAGGAATCTCGTCATTCCACATGTCATGCAATACTCTTCATGGTTGATAATTTTGGACAATGTCACTGATGTGAATTCTGTGAGCGAGTTCATCCCACGCCCTGGTTCCAAAGAATGGGGTCATGGTCAGCTTTTGGTTACCATGCGTGATCCGCAACTACTTCCCATGGGAAATATTAACAGTTGTCACTTCTCACTCAACCAAGGGATGCAGCCCGATGTTGCCATTGATCTTCTTTCAAACGCTTCCACTTTAACGGGCGATAAGGAAGTCAAACTGCAAGTAGCAAAACTTGTGGAATTCCAGCCTTTAGCCTTAGCTTGTGCAGCAGTGTTTGCACGAAATATGACCAAAAGTGAAACTCACTGCACATGGAAAAACTATCTAGAAATGCTTCAAGAACGTAAGAACAAGATAAGAGAGAAAGAGGTTAACGATAAATGTGCAGCAGCTTATTCAGAAGGAACGAGAGCAGCCGTAGCATTACTAGTGGAAGAAGAATCGAAGAGACACACAATCCTGAAAAACGTTTATCAGTTTCTTTCACTATTGGCGTCTGAGCCATTGCCACTTGAACATGTTGTGAAATATGTTGCAGCCACTTCGGGAGTCGATCATCACACCATCGAACCAAATCTAGTCACCACATCGCCCCTTATTGTAAGTTTGGATTCTGATTCAACTGAGATTCAAGTGCATGAAGTTGTCCACGATATACTTCGTATGGACGTATTTCCCATCCTGGACATCGAAGAATATGTCTTCAAGATTACATCGCTGATTTCTTCTTTTGCACACTGTTTAGACCATGATGTTAATCACAATACAAACAGCTACGTAGCAACGGAGAAACTATGTCCACATCTCACTGTTCTTGCCGAACATGTCGATGTGTGTTGGTCAGTTGGCCGAGGGTTTGCAGAGGCGCAGTGGACAAATTCTACGGTCATTGACAGTTTGAAACTCGTTGGAAGCACGTGCAACTCCCGCAACGCGACAAAGAGTGTTCTCAAAGCGTTGGAAATTGCTAAGCACCTTTCCGAAAGCTCTCGTGCAAACATTGGAAGAATACAAGTTGCTCAAATTTTGTCCCTACTTGGTGATGCGTATAGAGGTGTCTCCAAATTAATGGAGGCAAAAGAAATGTACGAAACTGCGCTGAAATTTTACCAAGGGGAGATTAATGACAATCGACACGCGCTTATAGCCAAAGGTTTCAACGATCTTGGCAACATTCACCTTGACTTAGCCGAGTATAAGGAGGCTTCGAACTGCTACAAGCAGTGCTTAAAAATCCGAAAACAAATCTTTGGCCCCTTTCACCACCGTGTTGCAGAAAGTTTGACAAACCTAGGCAATGTTTACCATCACCTGGCTCAATACGAGAGTTCAAAACAATTTCACAGCGAAGCGCTAGATGTTCTTCGGACAGTTCATGATGGAGCCGAGGACCTCAGTGTTTCTGACAGTTTGAATAATCTTGGAAACGCCCACAATGATCTTGCAGAGTATGTCCCGGCTGTGCAGTGTTACAAAGAGTCGCTGGCAATCCGGAAGAACACTTATGGCGAAAATCATCCCAAAGTTGCTGATGTTTTAGATAACATTGGTAGCGTTTACAAGAGCCTTGCCAAGTACGATGCTGCGAAGAAGTATCACGAGAAGGCATTAAACATAAGGCGGCAAGCCCACGAGGTCAATTATCTAGATGTAGCCAATAGCCTGGACAATCTTGGCACCGTGCACCAAGCTGTTTCGGATTTTCACGCAGCAAAAGTGTGTTACGAGCAGGCATTAGCAATCCGACAAACAGTGTATCCCGATGACCACCCGGCTGTTGCTATGTCATTAAGTAACCTCGGCGTCATAGAGGAAGATCTTGCCGATTATGACACTGCAAAGAAGTTTCATCGGCGCGCACTTGAAATCAGAAAAAAGGTCCACGGCAGAGATCATCCTGCTGTTGGTCGGAGCTTGTACAACCTTGGAGCTGTTTATCTGGCTGTCGACGATTATTGCCAGGCAAAAGAGTGCTTCGCTGAGGCACTGAGTATCCGGAAAAAGGTTCACGGCTCTGAACACCCAAAGGTTGCAACCTGTCTGGAAGGACTTGGAATTGTTCACCGCGAACTTGCCGAACTTGAAGAAGCACAGTCGTGCCTCGAAGAAGCACTTGCTATCAAACAGAAGACTTACAATCATGATCACCCTAGTGTGGCGAGCAGTCTAGATCACCTTGGAACTGTTTATCAGATAGTTGGTAAACATGACGCTGCAAAGGAACTGTACGAAAAGGCTCTCGTTATCCGACAAAACGTCTGTGGCGAAAGTACTCCAGATGTTGCTGTTAGTTTTAGCAATCTCGGTCTTATTTCTCGTGCTCTTACCGATTATCAAACCGCAAAAGAGTATCTCGTAAAAGCGCTCTCCATCAATCAGAGAGTTTATGGTACAGATCACCCCGTCGTTGCCGACTGCTTGGGAAATCTAGGAGTTGTTCACGAAGACCTCGACGAATACGAAGCTGCAAAGACGTGCCAAGAAGAGTCTCTTGCCATCATGGAGAAAATTCACTGCAATGATCACGACACAGTCGCCAACGGTTTGCATAACCTTGGAAACATTCACAATAAACTTGCAGAATACAGTGCAGCAAAAAAATGCCACACGAAAGCAATGGCTACCAGACTGAGCATTTACGGTCAGAATCACCCTTTGGTTGCCGATAGTTTTTTCGCACTAGGCATTGCTCACCACCGCCTTTTGGAGCACGATGCAGCGATGGAGTGCTACAAGAGGGCGTTAGCCATACGACAGGGGCTATACGGCTGTGATCACGCCTGTGTGGCTGCCAGTTTTGACAACTTAGGTTGTCTGTTGCATGAACTGAAGCAAAACGAAGCAGCAAAGGCTTGTCACGAGCAAGCACTGGCAATCAGACAAAAGCTTTACAATAAAGATCATCCAGCTATTGCATCAAGCTCGTACAATCTAGCTGCCGATTACCTGTCTCTCAACGAGTATGACAAGGCCGAGCAACATCATCTGACAGCGTTAGAGATGAAACAGCGACTTCATGGCTGCGATCATCCAACTGTAGCCGACAGCTTCAACAATCTTGGAATTATTTTCATGCTCAAAGGTGAGTATGTTGCGGCCAAGCACTACCATCAAGTGGCGCTCTCCATCAGGGAAAAAAACGCAGGAAGTGACCCGCTCGATATCGCGAGCAGTCTACACAACCTCGGCCTGGTACACCAATGCCTCGGTGAAAACGAGCTCTCAAGAGATTATCTGAGCCGGGCGTTGACACTAAGACAGAAGATTCAAGGAAGTGATCATTCGATTGTCGGTCATACGTTCGACAGTCTCGCAGTCGTTCATCAAGCCCTCGCAGAGTACGATGAAGCTATTGCGTGCCACAGAGAAGCACTCGAGATCAGGCAAAGGGTTCACGGGGGCAGCGATCCAGCTGTTGCTGATAGCTTGTTCAAGCTTGGCGTTGTTCATCTGGAGAAAAGCGACTACAAGGAATCAAAGGAGTACCTTGAAAAAGCGCTGGCGCTTACCCAGGTATGCGGTGCCCACAGTCACATGGTTGGTCTAATTCACCATAATCTCGGCGTTGTTTACAGAAATCTTGACGAAAACGATCACGCAAAGAAACACTTAGAGCAAGCATTGTCAACTTTACGAAAATCTTCGGGATCTGAAGATCCAGAAGTTGTTCAAGTGGTAGATGAACTGAAAGATCTTCAGTCGCAGTCACCGAGGAAGTGTGCAATAATGTAAGTTGCCATAGAAAACGTTGGCGGGCTTATATGATATCAATGCAAGTTTTGTTCATGTTATGCACCAGGCCGTTGAAAAGAAAACTTTAACTGACATATATCACACAAAGCAAACTTCGTCTAGTAACTCTTGACAAAGCCGAGTTTTAATTATGCTATTACAAAGACCCAAATAATACATTTCCTACATTTCAGCAGCATGATAGAAGTATTTTGTGTTTAATTTTAGAGTTTACTGTTTTCTTTATTCTCCAAGGGAAAATGTATAATGATTCGAGTTATCAGGAGTAAATTAGTGATAAAATGACTTTGAAGGGAGAATTCAGTTTGAGTTCGGCGGGAAGTTCCAGATATCGATAGGCTGAAGTCCCGCCGGCAGCAAATGATAACAATGATAGTTGATTTTATTGTAGTATTTCCATAAAATCAACGACCCTCCATCTACAATACCACCGAAAGCAGAAAATAGATAAGATATCTAAAACTCTATTTACAAAGGGGTCAACTGTATTTCCATACACAAGAAAATAGTCATACTTTATTAGAGCAATTTGAGTATAAATACCGTGATAGCCCGATTCCGACTGACCAGTTACGTTTCAGCCCCAACCAATAACATGAAGTCGAGGCTTGGTGCGTAGGTTTCGTACGTTTAAGCACCTTCAAACTATTAGAGAGCTTTAGCAACGAGGACGCGAACGTCAACGAGAACGTTACAAAACAATCGACTTAATTGCAGAGTACAACTTCACGTTGGAATGCACCCAGCTGGCCTTCTTTACGTCGTCGTCTTAAGAAACAGAACGTGATAAGCTCAATCCTGGGGTTTTATAGAGAACACGAGCGTTAGAGTAAGAATCTCCTCAATCTTCGTGCGGCCTCAAGAATAAAGCTTCTAATTTTTCCCATTCACACACCTTCACGTAAAACAAAAAAGAAACGAATAATTTATACAAACAAGAAAAATGAAAACGGAAAGTTAAGAATTCGGCAGCCGTCTCCGCTGACGTTCCCGTCCTCGTTGCTAAAGTTCTCTATTTCCTCGTTGCTAAAGTTCTCTATTGCTGGTGGGAACTGACCCGAGCTATAAAAATGTCTATAGCGTTTAATAATTTCAAAACCGTATCACTGGACACAGAAACAATAGCGAGTCAGCACTCAAATCCCTTTAGTTTTAAATAAATCTAAGTTTAATGACAAGTTTACTTTCATATATAGTATTATGCAAAACTTCGTCTGAGAAACTAAATGACTTATTAGATACTCTTTGTTGTCTAAGTAGACTTGGTACGATGGAACCCGAAAGCCTAAATAGGGAAAGTTCGTGTGCACTTCGCTCCACTATTGCTTAATAAATAGTAGCATAGTACTAAATACGAATTTGTCGTGGGACACACCGCAGAGCACGATGCAAGCCTTGCTACTATAATAAGTATCCGTGTGCAATCACATACTTATTCACATAACTTCGTTTTATAAAAGATCGCTGTAGATCGCTGCTGTTCAACATCGCAACATTGACGAGCGCCGCAAGGTTGAAAGACCTATGTTGTAAATGAATCAAAATCGTAGCTGTTTGGCGTTAGACTGTTTGTGCGTTTCAATAATTTCAGAAGAAAGCCTAAAAAATATCCAAAAGTAAGAGAAAGTATTAATTTTATATCATTTTCGAAATAAATCTCTTTGTATTAGGTACAATGTATTTTAAGAAATTAAAGGTAAAATATCATATGGTATGAACTCTCCACGATTTATAACAAGTTATTCCGTGTGCTGTATTGTTTATTTTAATATGAAAAAATAGATTTCCCATTTTATTTTCCTTTTTCATCTTTTACCTTCCGTTTTTCACTCCGTCTAACTTTTCCTTTTCCTAATTCACTCCTTTTTGCCTTACAATCCTTTCTTTTGTTTCTGTTCCGTTTCCTTCCCCTTTCTTACTAACTTTTCATCTCTTCCTTCTTGTCACTAGACAGTCTTTGCTTGTTTTTCCTTTTATCGATTGAGTCAGTTATAGCTGGCGCATCTTGGTTGAGTTTATCGCGGATATTTTTCATGTTCGTTTGACCTTGCACAACGAAGTCTGCTTTCTTCACAAACACGATTCACCTCAGATCAATACATCAACTTCTGACACAAACGGAGAGAAGCAACCATCATTTTGGCATGATATACATTATGGTAAGTATTTGGAGCTGCAGTTTGTCTCATTATTTTGCTGAAACCTGCACTCATCCGTTCCTGTCTGCTGTAGCAAGTCTCGCGGGATCAACAAACTGGATGTTTCCGCGATTTTCAACAACATTTTGCTTTCCAAGTTTAAAAATTGGCATTTTCCAGGTCTTCACTTGTTGTACAAGTCCCACAAACTGATCCTCGAGTCCTTCGAACCGGCAGTCATCAGTGAGTCAGTGTGGCTTCCAATTGGCAGACGCGCTTCAGAGAAATCCAGAGCGTTGACAGTGTCAGTGTGGTAGCTGAGATATACTAGAGGTCGTAGCTTCTTCCAACTGTACACGCGTATTCTGCGGGGGAAATTGACAGATGTTGCCTTTAAGGGAAAATGGGTGGAAACGGGTATAGATATATAAGTAGGTAGATAGGTAGGTAGGTAGGTAGGAAGTAGGTAGGTAGATAGATGATATAAAATCTTTATTTATACACGGTAGCTAGATTCAGGAATGACGTAAGACAAAACAAACAGACAGACAGACAGACAGAGGCATAAAGGGACGGATAGATAGTTTGATGGATGGCTGACTGAATGGATGAATGGCCGGATGGATGAATTGCTGGGCTGGTTGACAGATGTATGATGGATACATAAATAAATAAATGAATGAATGAATGAACGAACGAACGAACGAACGAACGAACGGACGAACGGACAGATGGGTGGGTGGGTGAGTGGGTGGATGGGTGGGTGGTTCGGTGGATAGATGGATGGATGGATGGATGGATAGATGGATAGATGGATGAAGGAAGTAACGAACGAATGCTACTTATGGAAAATTCAATAATGGAAGGTTCCATGATGGGTAGACTGATAGACTGACTGATAGGCCGAGTTGTGGATTGACAAACTAATGTTTGCATGGGAATTGCTAGGCTTGATAAGTTACTATACACATCAGGGATTGATACCTTCCATCCCAGCACCCTGCTGCCACAATTTTTTTGTCATTTCTCACTTTTACAGAAGCAACTCCAGCAGCTTTGAGTTCGATTTCTTTATCCTTCACTACTCTGTACTGAAAAATAAAACGCAGGAGCATACAACTGGTTATTTTTGAACTCGGCTCTTCCGTTAATATTCGGGGCACAAGACTTCACTTCGAGTGGGTTCCATCGATTACATCTTTTGGTCAACTTTTTACGGTAATACTTCATTGTATTGATCGCAATCTGGCCAATTATTTCAACTAAAAATGACGGTTCAATGCTAAAGTTCTTTCCAATTCTGCTCACCAATTACGGTATTAATATAGCAACAACAATTTTATTTCTAGCTTCAAACTGCAATTTTACAAATTCACTTTACGGACTGATCAAGAAGAGGATAAGCTTTATGTTGCTCTGAATAAGCACAGAGAGCAAATAAGCCAGGTAGCCAGATAACACGGTGATCAAGATTTAGTGTACTGGGAAGAGAAAAATTAATACTTTATCTAATAATGAGGACACAAGTAAACAAAGAGGAAAGAACAACTGTTCTCAGTCATTAATAAAGAGGTATTAACTACCTTCAGATTATTTCAAGTCGAACCATCATTTATTCTCTTACGTAAAAGTATTAAGGAACAGCTAGAAGTCACGTGGTACAAAATACGCTAAACTGGAGGACAAAAGAATGTGCAAGACTCCAAAACAAAACACAATTCACAAGTGTGATTTTTCTTTGTTTTACATTTCCCAAGGGAGTTTTGCACATTCTTCTGCTCTCCAGTTTGGCGTATTTTGTACCACGTGACCAAGGCCTGCACAACTGGCCTATTTGTCCATTCAACAAAATATGACAAAAGGTAATGGGTACGCACCTCAGCAGATATTGAGGCAACACATAATCTGTCGTCTGCCGATCCTGTTATGAACCGTAGATTCTCCTCATCTACATCCAAGCACATAACTGTTCGCAGCAAAAACTACTTTTTAGCAATCTTTACTTAAAGAACATTGTGCGAGTCAAACTTCTTTTGGCAATTGACATTCTTGAAAAAAATAGTCAAATTACCGGCCTAAGAAGCATTTACTCTAGCTGGTCAAATGCCCCGCTCTCAGTGGCTACTTTGATGGTCAAATGCCCGACCCTCTTTGAAGATAGCCTGCGTGCAGGCTCTTCTTGCGGGCTGGGAAAAAAGAGCCTCTCTCAGCGATTCTTCTTCTTTCCCCAAACTATATCATTCCCCAACTCGCAAGGAGAACCAGCGCGCAGGCTACTTTGAAGATGGACTTTGAACCTGTTCAACGCAGGTCGAAGTCTCATTTCGTCTTATTTTGTCTTACTACTCAGCAAAGCTAGATAGCGGTTTTTTCAAAACTACGTTTTTATAGAGTCTGGCTTTTCTGTTTTGAAAATATACAAATGAAATCAACTTTGGCTTGGCAGCGTTTAATATATTTTCATCTTATATTGGGCCCGCCGCACATTTTTGCAACAACATGCAATTTTCGACGCATGCATAAAAAATGCACAAAACCATGCCAATTTCATTTTAATCGCCGAGAGTCGAACACTACCATGCGACAACCAGCGACTTCGTTCATTTGAGAGTCAAAATGGTGGCTGTAAACTTACACTGCTGCCATCTTTGTTTCCAAATTTGTTGTCACATGCTTCAAAGCTGGTCTCTCATTGGTAACTTGGTTAATTTCAGTCGCATGTCGTCGCGCATTTACCGCGCACCTTCGCGAGAAGAAGCAATTACCTTCGACGGAATGCGACAAATGAAAAATATCAAACATGTTTGATCCATACAACTCATGCGTTCGAAATTGCGTCACAGTACCCCGCGCACGGTGCAAGCAAAAGTGCGATTTGATGCAATTTTGATTGCATGCGCTCACAAACGTCTGCGGCGGGCTCCATTGGAGAGAGAGTTGCTTCATTCTGCAAGCCGAAATACTGAAAGTTGCTTCAACCTGTCGATCCGAAATATTCAAATATTATAGGGTGATGCTTGTTATCATCATGGACATATAGGCCTGGTGCAAACACGTGCTATGTGTGAGTTTTACGTAAACCACTTTCATAATACGTCCCAGTGGGCATGAACAAAAACTCCGGGTAAAGGCCAGAAAGGCCAAAATACAGTAAACGTATGAGAACTTGGAACTTGACCTCGACTTGAAGTTATTGTTTATGGTCACTGGAGAAAATTATGAAAGCAGTGTAAACTACCACTTCAATTTTGTCAGCGTCTTCATGTGTTATGCGTTTTGTCTAGTTTTGGGTTTTTCTCAAGAAATGTGTGTTTGCTCATTTGCAAAGATGTTCATCAACGAAGAGGCAATGCATTCATATCGTACCAAAGAATATTTTTCAGAGTCAGCTACAACTTTGCATTATTATAATTGTAATTTCTTCCACTTTAAAGAGATAACTTAAAAAACCTACAGTGACATCACTTTCCTTTTTGAGACAAAGTTCAAAATAACTTTCTTGAGGTAAAATGAAACACTGAAATGGAGGTGTTGCTCACAAATGCGTACTGATGCAAATACAAAGCATGTCTATGTACCTGGTTCACGGTGAAGCACATCATAACTGACCATTCTACCAGCTTTTATATCCCATAATACTACCCCACCACCTTCGTAGCCAATTAATACGAGGGGCTTCTGATCCAATGAACTGATGAAAAGTTTGGCACACATACACATTCCTAGAAAGCCATCAAAAATGACGATTTAACATACGAAGTGTAATATATAGTAATAATATTAATATTAATAATAATAATAATAATAATAATAATAATAATAATAATAATAATAACAATAATAACAACAACTTTATTTCTTAAAAAGCACTCTCGATACTACGAACACAATTGTCCAGTCCCCTTACACTTTTTTAGATCGAGGTTTCATTATCGTTGTATTTCATTACCACAGAATGCTATGTTTTGATCAAACACACAACAATGTGCAAATGTATATTAATCACTTATCAGTGCAATCTATTTTGACAAAGAACTCTCAAATAACAGAGTTATAATCCAATAGACCAAAACTACATAACTTCAGCACAAGTTTATAACAGACTAACTTAAGTCAACTGTACTCAGAATTAAGATGTCTGTGCCATATTTGTAACTTTACAGTAATAACTATCAGATGTTGCTCTTAGACACTTTGTTCTAACTTAAAGTTGCCTATAAGCATATATGCCTAATGCAGGGCCGTAGCAAGGGGTGGGGCCGGGGGGACCCGTGCCCCCCCAGTTTTTTCCCCAGCAAATGTGTCAAATGTACCAAGCTCAGAAAATTGCTCCAATTTTGAGAAAAACTTGTCATATTTTACTAGTTTTAGACACTCGGATTTTGTTTTTAAATGGCATTTAAAACCCAGGAAACACGTTTTTAGACAAACTAAATTTCAAAATTTCCCGGAGGAGCATGCCCCCGGACCCCCCTCAAAGGCTCACACCATCGGCTCTTGGTGGTGCCGCCCCAGTTTTCCAAGGTTTGCTATGGCCCTGTAACATACATATATTCATGTTTCTTCCATAAATGTGTACAGGTAAAAATTTTTATTTTCATTTTTATAATTTGTTTCAAGAGTTTTTTCTTAAAATACCTGTAACAGTTTAATATCATAAATTTTATATTTTATTTTAATTTAATTTAGACCCATATTATTTAGAGTAAGATTTTTTTCTGTTTGTTTGTTGTTGTTTTTTTGTTAACTTAGGGACATGAGTTTGAAATTACAAAGCTTCCTCTTACCAAGGGACTTTCCTTCCTTGGGAATAACCTTGTGGATGACGTGGTGTGATCCAAGGTCTACAATGTTTATCTGTTATATCAAAGGAAACATATAAAAAAATTCACATTTTGTTCACAGAAATCTTTGAAAAAGTGGGAACAAAAAATATAGACTGACTGATATGTTTAAATATATATGTAAATTTACACAAGTCAGAGCAGTTTTCAGTTGATTCTTAAATCAAAATCCAAATTGGCTAAGTTTGCAATTCTATAAACTCCTGTTAACCTCACCCCCTCCTGAGATTGTAAGCCAATCTCCTTACTAACAAATTAAATGGTTGGTCTGGATCAAAGCTACCCTACAACTTGAAATCATAAGAGAAAAGAGCCCAGTTGAATTAGTTTTGAATTAGGTCCTAAAGTTTGTTATGTATGAAGTTAGTAAATTTAGTGTATTGTATTACATGGCACCAGTATTCTGG
>JAOBYE010310428.1:0-15468 GCA_025403585.1 Parazoanthus swiftii | reverse complement strand
ATACATACATACATACATACATACATACATACATACATACATACATACATACATACATACATACATACATACATACTATACATACATACAACGTAGGTATACCCAGCCTTAACTCCTGAATATCATAACTTCTTCACTAGTTCTTTGCCTTACATTTTATTAACCGTTAACGTTCATCTTGCTCACATATATTGGCTGTTTCTTGATCTCATGACGAACTAATTCTTAAAACTCGTATTCTTAAATCAGTTCTGAGCCGCTTGCTGGCTTAGATAAAGAGAGCCCATCGTTGTCTCAAACACAGCTCTGTTAGGTTTATCTTGAATGTAAAAAAAATGCACGGCTACACAAGTTTTGTTTTTGTCAGCTCAGGACCGTAGGAAGAGAAGAGTGTTTCTTGGGTTAGAGACTTAAGTTTCGGGTAATATTGAGAGCTGTATGTATGTGTTGATAGCTACACAAGTCTTGTTTTTGTCAGCTCAGGACCGTAGGAAGGGGAAGAATGTTTCTTGGATTAAAGACTTAAGTTTCGGGTAATATTGAGAGCTTTTATAGGAACACAAGTTTAAAAGGGAATCACTAGGGTTGCTCCGTTTTACAGTCTACGTATAAAACGTTTCTTAAGAAAAAAAAATTTTACCAAATAAGAACACCTTTCCGGTAACCAATCAAATCCTAAACTTTCACGCCGACCCCAAAATAGCCGTGGTTTGTTTTATTCGTTCTCTTTTAAGACATTAAAATAATGTATTTTAAAATCTCACTTCCCGTCACGATGTTTTTCTACAAACAATTTTTGAGAATTTTACAACTCATCTTAGAGAATTTGGAGTGAATGATCAATTGCGTTATTCTCACAACCAGTCAACGTGTTTTATATTAGTACTGGAAGGAGAAGATAGAAGTTGATAAACTTAAAAATAAGAATGTATCTGAAGATCATAGAGCTACATGCCTCAATACGTAGATTGTCATTTCAGTGCGAAGCATGATAATCCCATCTGCATGCTTGCAACTGCATGGTGCTCTCCTGACTGCACTCATGACTAACCACAACTATCTTCAACCTTAACACTTGCATGCTGCATGAGAACTGCATGCGATTGCATGGCATGCCTTACTTGGCTGCGCAAAATAACCAGTTAACTCTCGGTCCAACTTTTCTCTTCTGCTCCTTCCTCCTCAGGAGTACATCAACTTGAGGTCGTATGAGGACCATCTTTACGTCAACTTTGACGGCAGCACTGAAAATGACACGCCTTCAGACACACAAGCAGGCAGCTTTGCCTGAAATCAGGCGACATTGCTTTCCTCAATAGAAAAACAATACGCGTTCAGCTTGCTGTCTTAAATTGATGACAAATTCTTGCTTTCTATACCTCAGGAGTACATTAATTTGCGTGTGTACGCGAGTCACGAGTACGTGAACTTTGACTCGGCAACAGGAAGCATGTTTGGAAACTCAATTGGGACAAGCACAGCCATGTGAGCAGCGGTGATTGACAGCTGTCAACTACATCTAGATGAAACCACATTTCATGGAACACTACGCACCGTGACTGAGTGTCCTTACTTTGTTAAGGGAGCGTCCGACGGTTGCCATGGTAAAGTTAGTTTGCCAACCAATTTTGGCGGGGAAAAGATCACGATTTCCTACCTGTGATTATCCCGTTATTGCTTAAAACAAAGATAAAAGATTTATAAAGTGTCTTTGGACATGGACCTGTCGCGAACAGATCAGTTTTTAGATCTTCATGTTCTTATTGTCAGCCTACACATCAGTCTATCGCAGAATAGTAGCAACACGACTAAGAGTAAGAATGTCTTTGAGGGTGTTAGAAAAACCTTTCACAGCCATTTAGTTAGATCCCAGTCAAATTTTGTTTGGCGACTGTTGAGACACACGTCCTATAAATATGTAAAAAATATTAATAAAATGTACTCCGTGTACAATAATAATGTCTGAGAGAGTTGTAAATAATACTTGCCTGCAATAATTTTAAATTTAACAAGAAAAAGAAGAGGCCAAAATGATTTTTGGGCGTTTTCTAGTAATTAATTTTAGTTAGCTGCATGTACAATTCAAACTGTGGGCCAAATTCTTATCAGCGCTGAGAAAAGATCAGAGTAAGAGCGAAATTCAAATACGATTGATGTAGCTTTTGTAGCTTGATGGGTCGCAATCGCAGTTCCGTAAATGGACAGTCACATAGTGACAACAAGTGTAAACTGTGTCCAAAGAGGTTTAAGATCTCAAATGGGGCAGTCGTGTAATACGATTGCTTGTAGCGTGGAATAATTTCTCCTTTGCCTACAGAAACGAAAGTCAATGGATACTACCTTTTGTTGAAACAAAAACTACTCATTTCGCGGCAGCCGGAGCGGAATAAATGTTGCCAATCCGTGGTTTGTTAAACTTGAAGTATATGATAAAAGAATGAAGCGCAAAAAATCAAGATTATCACGAACCAGAAAGTCAGAGAATCTCTGACTTCAGACACCGCGGCTTTGGCCGTAGGCCGCGTGGGCTCTGGGTACGAGAATGCAATTTCTGCAAAGAATATTCCAAACCAAATGTTTTTTTGGTTACGTGCACGCGTTTTCAGTCTTTGCAGTACATGCTTGCATACCAGGTTTCAGTTTTTACGCAATCTCGTTTCGGTCCATAAAGGCGAACGATCCTTTAAATTCTGAACAACTCCTTCCACGCTGTTGTAAGTGATCAAACTCAATGTCTATGAATGTTCTGCATTTTGTTTTTAATAACCTTGAAGAAATCTCACCTTACAAGCATCAGCGCGTATTACCGCGACTGCCCCAATTTAAGACGATTTCTTAATCTAAGTTAACACTGTCACAATGTAAAATCGGATAGAGCTTAGGTATGACTTGATGCAAAGTCATGCCTCTTTGGTAAAGATATTTTTTATAACTGTTGCGCGATCCAATATGTAAATTCTCCGATTGCGGAATATAGATACTGAAATAAGAAAAAAAATAAAAATTAAAAGTTTTCACTGTTTGTTTGAAAGAATGGAGTGGTAACAAATAATTACATCGTGGGGTCTGTAGTTGCCAAAAAAGATGTTCAGTATCAAAAAAAGTAACAGGGAATAATTGTTTTTATTATATGGCTGACTGATTTCGCGTGCTGTGATTGGTCAATTTCAGGTCCGTAAGTTGCCGTACGGACCTCTAGTTTTGCAGCGGCTGTCATTTACAGCCTCACTTGCTTCAAATAATCAAAAAAGCACCTGTTCATATGGGAAATCTCATCCACGAGATGATAACTTTCCGTAGTTAAAATAGATCATTTGTTTTTATTTTATTTCCTACGTGTTTTGCGTCCCGTATTTTGTATTGACGTTTCTATAGATCTAGCATTAATTAAAATTTGATTATTCGTTTTTTAAACTTTTTCAATTGTTATTGCAATTTTGGCTTATAATTATAATTTTAGGTAGTCAAGGGCAACGAGCTTCTTATTGAGTTTAATTATTTTTTAAGTGTTTACCCTTGATAAATAAATTCTTACTATTGCTATTGCTGTTGTAAGTTAAATAAAAGTTTTGAGTCAAGCATGAAAAGCTATTAACTTTTCATCCCGTACAGCCGACTGAGCAATTAATTCCTACCAAAAAATATTTATCCCTACCGAGATACCAACAAGCGCCAGCTGGCTATACCGCCTTCTTACAAAAATGTTCAATAAGAGAAACAGGCAATTTAATTTGGACTGAGTCAGTCTCACGTTCTAGATTTGGACAAGGTACACGAAACTGGGCGTTTGCAGCAAATTTTAACTTTGAACAATTCAGTTTTTGGGTCTCTTTTAACAATTTCTGCCATTTGTGTTAATGAGGCGATTGCATAAACAGACTGAAATGAACTACATGTCACATATTCAGAATATCATCAACTTCAGAACAATAGTGTCTCTTGGAGCGACGGCAGGACGAGGCCCTAGCAAAACATCCTGATCTGATGTACATGTAGAGCGAAATGTCCAAGGTAGAGGTAGGCTCAAGTAAATTCTTCTAGTAAAATGGCTTATTTGCCTGTCGGCATTGCTCGTAAAAATTCCTTATCCGGCTCCCAATTTTGCTCGGATATGGTTATTCTGCTCAGTGAAATCTTAGTTATACTAGCCCTGTTTTATTGGATATCGTGGATAAGTTCGATTCTCAATGTTTCTGACTCTTTTTAGACCCGCTAAAGCAAAGAAAGTACGGATGTGACATCAAACACAGTTCAGTCCATAATTCTGGTGCTATAAATACGGACATAACGCGAAAGGTTTTATGGTAAAGAACGGAGGTCCATCTTCATTCTGTTAATGCTCACTGCAGTTTTTCATTGGTTATGTACAAATTTTGCTCTTGCAGTTGCTTATTCTTCCGGCTGTCTGACTACTACCTGAACAGGGCTATTCTGCTCGAAATTCTGGCGGTAGACGTTTGTAGTTAAGTCTAGGCAGAGGTAAATAATTTTGTAATAGACAAAACCCTAATATTTTGTGATAAGCCCTATGAAAGATGCCATTTATAGTTTATCGTCAGCACACGCCCCGCATCAAAATTATCATTATTCATTATTTTTTAAGGAAACAGTCCAAATTCGATATATCTGCTCCTTTTTTGTATTTTTATTCTGTAACCAGAAATGACCCTCGCCGGGACTACGAGTCCGTTCGTCATCTCCTCATCTCTCATTTCTACATTCATTTTAAAAGCACCTTTTCTGTGCTTCCACGTTTATCTTTTTATAGCATGATGGAAACGTCCAAATTAGATAAATACATCTCACAAAGTTGTCAACAATTAACGGTAGATTAAAATTTCCTTAGTTTATGATTAAGAAAACGGTTAGCTTGTTTGAAAAGTCTGAAATTACGAGTTATTTCAGTTCTATCTTCTGAGACTGTTCACAAGTGAGCGCGCACCAGCGAAGACTGATCCAGAAACTTTGATTACATAACTACCCCGAAGCTCGAACGCACTTTTAATTGTCAATTACGTTAGTAATAATTATAGTACAGAAGCACACAGTCTTATAAGCTTCTGAATAGCATATATATAATAGCAACAGTATTAATAATGTTAATAATAACTAGAATTGTTCTTATAAACAGCATTTTATCTAGAGATCTCGGCAACCATAACAACCTCATGTACAAAATGGTTAAAACTATGAAACTTTCTGGGTTTCTAATTTAAACTTAGATTTAGAAAAAGCATCACTGGCAACTGATCGACTCTTCTTGAGAGACAAAGCTGGAGCGTCCCATATTTTTGGTACAGCAGTAGAGAAGGGCCGGATGTAGTTTGTTTGAAGTCATACTGTCTTGCAAAGTCTGCAAATTTCTGTGAGAAAAATTGAGGGCCATTGACGGGTACGACTTGTTCTGGGATTCCAAATCTGGCAAAGACGAGTTTCAACTTTCTGATTGTTGTTGCATAGTGCAGCTTAACAACTTCAAAAAAGCAGCTGTTGTAATTAACTACAATGACAAATACTTTGTTGTCCCAATTCGAATAGATCGGTACCCACTATCTGCCGAGGGTGCGAGGATGTAGTTCAAGGCTCTCTTTGGGGTTAGAATACCTCTACCTTAAACATAATTTACATTCTGTGATGCCCGCCAAAACAGAGTAGAACGTGCTCTCTTGAGGCACTTGTCAATACTCATGAGTCGTGTGGAGGATTTCCATGATTTCTGGTCTGAGTATGGGTATGAGAATCTTCTCACCTTTGAGTGTCAGCCCATATCAAGCTACTGATAATTCGTCTCTGAAGTCCTTGTATTCTATGACAGATGGGGGGGGGGCAATCTTTTCGGGATTCAGGCCAATCCACGAGAATGGTGTTTTGCAGTGCATCTGAACTGCTCATCATTTGATGTCGCTTCTTGTACTTTTCCGAGGTTTCCGTCACTGGTCTGGGTCACGGTAAATATTTGGCATGAATTTGCATGACGGGGTATCAGCAGCTGGAATTTGCCTACCTGGTACATAGACTAGCTCGACGTCATATTTCTGCAGCTGAATGAGCATTCGTTGTAGGTGCCGTGGGGCAGCATGTAGTGGCTTTTTACTAACAGGAATGAGTGGTTTGTGATCTGTCTCACTCGTCACCTTTCGGCCATACTGAGATGTATTGGTGGAATTTCTTACATCCAAAGGTTACTGCATACATCTCTTTTTAATACTTTGGGCATAATTCACCTCGGACGGTAGGGGTGAGGGGTTTTGATGTGTAGGCTACAGGTTACCTTCCTGCATTAATACTGCGCCTAACCCACCCTGTGAGGCATCCACTTGAAGTGTGGTAGGCTTGCTCAGGCCAAAGGCTGGTACAGGACTGTGTGCGAGGATGTCTTTTTCCTAATGGAGCTCTGTATCTTGTGCGAGTAACACACGTAGTAGGCTGGTGATTTCTGATAAGTTTGGTGTGAAGTTAGACAAATATATAACTAATAAGTGAACATTCCCAGAAAGGTCTCCAGTTCTGTCATATTCGTGGGGGTTTCATTGAGATAACTGCTCTTACCTTTTTTGGATCTGGCTGTACACCTTCTTGTGTGAGCAGATGGCCAAAACATAATACCTATGTTGAGCCTGCACGTTTGTCGTTGTTGAGTTTTATCCCTTTTTCACATGACTTATTTTATACTACATGGAGTCTAAGATTGTGTTCTTCTCTGGTTTTTCCATACATAAGAATGTCGTCAACTAGAGCTGCAACACCTTGAAGGCCTTCGAATCTTTCATCCATCTTCCTTTGAAATTAATCCCGAGATGGTTTGAGGACAAAGGGTAGTCTCAGGTACCTATACCTTCCAAAGGGGTTGTTAAATGTTGTAAGGAAAAAAGACTCCTTGCTCAACTTTAGGTTCCAGTAGCCTGATTTGGCAACCAGTTTAATGACGTTTTTGGCACCCGAGAGTTTGATTTGCTACCATTACGGTCCGGTTATCTATACAACCAATAAAGAAATCATCATATGATTCACAGTTATCATTTGATCTACTGCCTACTTCAAAAACGTGCACGAGGAGAGACACTTTTTGGCAAAATGGTTGAACTTTTTACATAAACTACACTGTTTGCCTTTAGCAGGGCAAATGTTATTGCTAGAGTGTAGAGTTCTACAGCGCGAGCATTCGTGAACATTTAGTCTGTTCTTTCGAGCTGAGCTTTGCGGTCTGTTCGTGCCTCTTGCTCTGAAAGTGTGGGTTTGTTTTGACCCTTTCCTGACCTCGTGCACTTGCTCTTGTGCTATCGTTTTCAATTGTTGTTGGGAATATTCATATGATTGGGCGATTTGGACTGCTTTATTCGGGGTCAGCCTTTCGCCTTCGTCGGTATGTTTTTTTCTACTTTCAGCTGATGAAGTACCTAAGACAATTCGGTCTCTTATCATTTCATCAGGGTTTGTGTAATCACAGTCTTTAACTTGAGTGAGCAGCTTTGTATCGGGCGAAAATCACTTGAGTTTTGACAGTTTTGGTTGCACATGGGCCTGGTATCTGTCGTAGCAAATTTTGAGCTCTTTCTGGTGTCTTCTTGCTCTTTTTCTTCCAGAACTGCCAAGTATTCCTTATCTCCCTTTCTTTATCACCTATCCATAACAGTAGGTAGTCAACTTTCTCTTCTTCAGACTTTTCTTTTTAGTGGGACGTTGAAAATCATCTCCACATGGCTCTTAAATTTTCGCCACTGGTCGGGTAGATTTGATGACTCCCACTCGAATTTTGGCGTTGGAACACTGGCAAATACATCACTGTGTTTTGTCGATAAGCATATTGCGGATTCAGAACTTCTGACACGACAGCATGATATAATAAATACACAATTACGGCGGATCTTTTTATTCTGCGCAGTCCTGGAAACATTTATGCGTGCTCTCACATTCCCGGATGTTACTCTACATTTACCAAGACTAGCGATGATGCAGAGTAAATGTGCGCATCGGTTTGGGTAGCCAGTAGAAAGTCTGAAGAACTGGCAGTGTGATACGTAATCCAAATTTTCAAAAAGACTAAATCGAGTGCTCTTTCACAACTAAATAGATTCACGAACTGCGTCTAAGTATAAAGATATTTCCACCAAACTGGAAAAATACGCGAAAAATTGCGCGTGATCGTGCGTAAACAATTATTATTATTAAATACGTTTCCTAAAACAAAACTGCTTTGTGCAAACTTGCACAGAGATCGAGCAGCAGAAAAGCCAGTAGGTAATTTAGCCGGCGCCTCTTCTCTCATTAGTTCAATGTACATCTTCGATCATCGAAAACCAATCCAATTTTCCATTTGCTCCTAGAAAATCTAAGCTCATCTTAATGTCATCTACAACCGTCTTTTATGTTGAACTGACTACACACTGTCTTTAACAGAAAACCATGTAGTTTGTTTGATAAATTCAAATTAATAACTGTAAAACATGCAAAATTTTCCCGAATTTAGAACTTTGTTCGAATGAGCTGGACGACTTCGAGGCAACTCGCTCTCGGTTCGGACTACTAATGGTACTACACGGGCTAACACGAACAACATGCCCTCCAAAAGCCGCGTGTTTATTGATCATTGATCATTTGCAAGTAGCAAGTGTTTATTAACACATTTCGTTGTCTTTTTTGTTATTTTTATTGTTTTATCTCTTATTTATGCGCTTTTTTTCTTGGGACACAACAATACAGGAAAGAGACATGGAATAAATAGTAAGACGGAAGCGGCAAACAGTAAACTAATCAAAGGGCGGAAATGATTTTTATTGAATGACATGCAATCCTCTGCAAAAGGGGCATTTTGTCTGTATCGATCAATTGCAGTTACGAAGTCGTATTTAATATCGGCGACTAAAGACATAATTTTATGGTGAGTTGAGAGTCAACCACTGGCCTCGACTTAAGTCGCTCGAGTTGGGACCAACATTTCTTGTTTAACTGGAAGATGATGACTTTTAGTCAAAAATATTCTAAATTTTTCCAATTTAATCATGTTTATAAATAGCCCTTATTGTTACAACTACTATGTCTTTATTTTCAAAGTTATATTTTCTCTTTTTTAAGTTTTATTTCTCTCGCTATGAGCAAAACTACTGCGAGACTCACGACAAGTTTGTGTCTTGTTTTTGATCCAAAATGAAAAGATGCAAATGATGCCATCATGGTTCTTTAAACGCTAAAATGCCGTGAACCATTAGATAAAAAGAGAGGACAAAATAAAACAGCAGCTAGCTGTCAAAACGTTTTGTTTGTGACAACCACAGGCAACAATCTTGGTTCGTGATGCAGAAAAGTCTGCCATCTATCTCTCCGCGTCCTTTAACGATGCTTCTATCATTTAAGAAACAGAACTATGAAGCGCGCTCCATATACTTCCATAATGTTACTGAAAGTACATAGGTAGATGAAAGAGCAGTGGACTATAGTTTCACAAATACTTCAATTCTCCGTGACGTTAAACAATGACACAAACATAATCTTCTCTATTCTCCATTGAGTAAGGTCCAAGTTAGTTTTGTTCCAGCTTTACTTGGAATATTTGAGCACAAGAAAAATTTAACTGGTTCCACAGCAATGTTTTGTTGTGCATAACAACTTTATTTGTTTGCACTGCATCTTGCTCAACACCTTCAGTGCTTCAATCTCACAAGGCAATGGTAAAACGTATTTTGAAAGTGTATTACCATCCATCCTGCTGCAGATGAGTTGCACAAAACCATCAAATGTTTAACGAAAAACTTTATCACTTTATCTAAGCACAGTTGTATATAGAACTAACTTTACTCTATTAACTATGATCCAAGCCTCAAAATTATCTTATGGACACTTCTGTAGAGTTTGAAAAACGTAAACAAATTGTGACGTCACAGTGAAAGAGAATTTGCAATAACGCCCCACTGAGTGAGTGAGTATTTACAAGTTGCGACAGCACGCGCACACACTGTCGGGTGCTTCTCCATCTTCTTTCATCTTCCAGTGTCCTTTTAATAACGGATAAAGGCTCAAGCAAGCATCTTATGTGTCCTTTCATAAAATGATTGAACGTTTCGGCAATGAAGCCATATAGCCGGAAAATGTTCAATATAGCCGGAAAATGGTCAATTCAGCGTTATTTACACTGGAAGCTCCTATTGTTAAGAGTGAAAATAGTCTTTGGGCGCACACAGTATCTGTACAGTTATAATTCTTAATCAGGTTGGTTTGCTTGCTTCATTTAAATAAGAAAAACATCTGGTAGTCCGTAAACTGTAAACACACATTATATTTAATAATTAACTTGAAAACCATACTCTATTTATATTCTTAAGCTTTTATTAGTTCCAACTAAATTTGGCGGCAACATAATTGGCGACAGACCGACGCAACTCAAGTCTTAATTATTTTACATTTTTTCAGCTGCATGAAAAACGTGAGTGAGGTTGATTTGAGGAAAACAAATATAACATAACAAGGTTGAGGAAAAAAGTACCTGAGTTGGCGAGAACTTCCATATCCGTTATGAACCAAGTAGGTGGTAAGCAACGACTTATTCTTGAAATGTCTTTTACCCTCATATTTGAATATGCTATTTGCTTTCCAACTCGGTCGATATCATTGTATAAGGGTCTGCTTTCAAAAACGCATCCACCATAGGCTACATTCCCGAAAACCTTTAGTATCCTGTTTGATTCATTTATGTTTTCGAGTTTAAAAGTTTAAGCGACATGTAAAATCAGTTTTTCTTTACTTTAGTTTATAACTAAAATCTCATGTCAAAATTTTCTTAGTAATTAAAGTTATTAATATGCAACAACTTTTAGAGTCTTTCTAAGCTACGAAAATGGTCTAAATTCGACTTGAAAAACCTAGTACTTTGATTGTTTAAAAAAAAACTTTTTTTCTAGATTCCATAAAAATCAAGATTACTATTTCCCTTTGGTCAAAAGTCAAAAACTCCTATTCAGATCTTACCGGAGTCCTTTTGCTGTCGAATGATCAACTTATTTAATAGCGCAAAACAAATTATCTACATTATAAAGTCAAACTAGCGAATACATGGCAAGTATGTTCTAAATATTCCGTCATAACTACCAAGTGTAGGAGTGGATAAATTTGATACGAAAATTTTTAGGGAAAAGAAACCACTTGTGTAAACGTTAGAAATAGGTAAAAGTTTTCTAGTACTCGCATTTTATCGACGTTCACACATTATTACGTTATCACTTTGCCGATTTTGAAAAATCAAAAATCCTAGTACTATAGTTGATAAATGTTAACAAATATTTTGAGATTTTTTTTAGATAATCGCGAGAAAAAAAAAGCTTTAAAAGAATTACTGAATGATTTTGAAAGAATTTTTGGGGTTCTAAATAATTTTTCAAACTTATCAAAATCTTTAAAAATGATAACTTTTAGAGTAGATGTGACGGTCAGCTCGCAAGTCGTCCGACGGCACCTTGCGTCCGACTTTTTCCTTTTAAGACCTCCCCTCCAATCTCTCTAATCACGGCAAAACAAAGGGATAACGACCCTCCTAAATTACAGCTGTTTAAAGCTAGAAAACAAACTGCCGGGAATAAATATGTATGGGTAATCGTCTGACGCTCGCTAATCTAAAGTCTAATTTCATGCGTGATTGCAGAGCTTAGCTCGAGGGCGATCTAAAAACACAAGTAAAACGCGCGGTTATTTGTTATACCAAAGAAACTGAGTTTCATGCTAGTTTGCTTCAAGGAAGCCATTGTTGCTCACTGCAGTAATCCATTCCAAGTTTGTACAGTACGATTTATGCGTTAATTGGATTTCGACAAAACAACCCCTGTTTCATTTGCATAGCTAGTCGGAGTTCAATACGTATATTCACAAAAATCTGATTTCATACATTTCCTTTATACAAATCGGGCAAAAATTTCAGCGTATAAACCTGCCTTCAAAAAGTTTTTGTATCCATAGAGTTACATAGAAACCAACAAACATGTAATCCTGCCCTGAATAAAAATATTGCCTCTTTTATTAACCAATCAGCGCAAAGCAATTTTGCACACTTCGTAACAAATCCGATAATCTGACCACTGCACGAGGTTAACAAGACTAATTCAGGTCCTTGTTCCTGTTTATCACTGATCTGTTGTTGTCACTGTTTTTACCTTTGTAGTTTCATATTGTATAATTGCTTTGTTAAATATTAATCGATTGCACTAAAAAATATTTTGACAGTAGAATTGAGCAGTACTCCGTTTAATTGTCAAAACGCAAAGAAAGTTGAACCAATTCTCAAGTTGATGAATGAAACTCGTCAAGGGAAAAAACGTGTTGTTTATCAGGGGGGCGTTACTTCAAATTAACCCCATTCACACGGGGGGGGGGGCAGAAAACGCCCCTGCCGATTTAGCTTGACAGTAAGCAGTAACTTTCTTTGTATTTGGGAAATTGCGATAATTTTTCGTGGCTTTTCCTGTTTATCGTGTAACAGGTATTAGGTTAATGTTTATCACTAAGGTATCTCTTGTATACTGATAGCCATGGCATTGGGTTTTTGAAGGTATGTTGCCCTTTTTATACTGTCCTCAAATGTTATTGTGATTATGAACCCAAAGAAACTTTCTCAGCCCTTACGTCCATTTGTCCTAGTGACGTCATGCATATGGCACAATATCATTCAATAATCCAGCACGGTGGATGTTATACGATGCACCCCTTATAACTTTACACTACATTGTGTTGCATTGTATTACATTACATTTCATTACACTACACTGCTCTACACTATTGATTTATATCACTTTTACATTTCCATTGTAACGGTTTAAACAATGAATTGTACTAATAAACATTACACTGCACTACACTACACTACACTACACTACACTACATATAGTTCTACATTACATTTTAAAATTACCTTACATTACATTGCATTGCCAGGGCCGTAGCCAGTATGAGGCAAACCGAGGCACTTGCCTCAGTCATATCTTTTCTTGTTTTTTTTTTTTTCATGAGTTAGCACCCTAAATACCTGGAAAGGAAATTTTTAAGAGGATATTGCCTCAGTCAGAAATTTTTTCTGGCTACGGCCCTGATTGCATTGCATTGCATTACTGATTGCATTACATGCATTGTGATGGCATGAAGATTGATCTCCTGTACTCTTATTGCCGCTCTCTTTCTATTCCAGGAATGACAGAATTCCCACTCTCGGCTACTTCAAACGTTTCTTCAATAAATGCGTCCATTGAGAGCTGTTTACCATACGAAGCTAACGATTCCATTAGCGACCAAGCATTGATGACCACGGGCTACGCAATTCTCTTCGTCCTCTCGCTTACAGGAAATACCTTGATTATCGCTATCTTCTTCAAAGAGAAACATCAACTGCGAACCCCTGTTCACTACTTTATTGTCAATATGGCCGTGTCTGATCTTTTTGTTCCTATATTTGTGATACCAAGACGCATCAAACAGATCTACTTCGGCTGGGGCACGTGGCTTATTGGAGGGGTGATGGGAGAGATTTTATGCAAAATCGTTAATTTCGCCGATGAAGTTTCCGTGACTGTTTCCTCGCAAAGTATGGTTTTTATTGCAACTGAAAGGTTCTGGGCCATTGTCTTTCCAACCAAGTTGCCTTTGATTTCACAGAAAAACGTCCCAATATCTATCTGTTTTACTTGGATCTCATCAACGACATTCTTTTCCTATTACTTGTTCGCTTATGGACTAAAAGACAAAGGCAAGACGTTCTTCTGTGGAAACACCCTACCCCAGATCTTTGACTCTCGGGATGAACTTTGGAGAGTTGATAGGCTAAGTTTGTTGGTCATATTCGTAGCTGTTCCATTCGTTCTACTAGTCATATTTTATTCTGCAATCATTATCACACTGCGTCGTCAAGAGAAAACTGCTATGAATTTATCATCGGAAGCACAGCAACAAAGAGCAAAAGAAAACAAGAAAGTTACTCTTATGCTGGTAACTGTAGTGATTTTGTTCTTCGTGTCATGGACTCCGTACTATATTTATTTCTTTTTGTACTATTATTCGTTAGGATCGAGTTGGTCGTGTGATTCCTTGCAAAGGCTGCGTCTGTGTGGCAAGTACATGAACTACATATACACAGCAGCTAATCCTTTGATATATTACACATTCAACGCAACGTTTCGTCAAGGTTTTCGGCGACTCTTGGACCGTCCTTGCTGCTTTCTTCGTCGCTTTCGTCAGAGGAGAATTGAATCCGAAATCAGTCAACACAATGTCGAGCAGATAGAGCTGTCAGTCATTATCTCTCAAAATCATTCTCAGTCTAGGCTGTAGGTAGTTTTTTCAGTGGGGGGCAACAAGATATATCCAAACAGCAGGGTTACTCCTGCTCTTATTATATGGCTGACGAATTTTGCGTGCTCTGATTGGTTAATTTCAGGTCCGTAAGTAGCCATACGGACCTCTAGTTCTTTACGAAGTTTGTTTTTGGAAACAAAAATTCACTTAAATTACTCCAACAACTCGACGATTTTATTTACGAGGACAACGACTTTGACCTGCCTAATTTCGAAATCAAATTGTGTCCTGAAAGAACTGAGGAAACCGCCCCAAATAGACCGTATACAAAATACGCCCAAGTGGCCATAAACAGCAAATTCAAGTCGAGGTCAGTTTCCAAGTTCTCATACATTTGCTGTATTTCTGCCTTACCAGCCTCGACTCCAGTTTTTGTTCATGGCCAGTGGGGAGTATTATGCATGCGGTCTATGACGAAGAGCTAGCTCGAATTAAATCCTGTACCTTTCTTATTCTCCTTTATTGTGTCGATAACTTCTTAGTATTTATATGGGTCTGTTTAAGAATAACGAAACTTTAAAACAAGGAACGGTTTAGCGTTAAAAGCCCCGTTTGTAGAAAGCAGTTTAACGCTGACTCCTACTGGGTTATATTGTAACTCGAGATTTGATAATATTTGATTACACCTCGCTGGTTTTCCAGTGATACTTTATAAGGAATGCATTGCTTGTGAGAAACCGGATTGTACTACCGGTATAGAATTTAAGCTACTGCTAACTCCCGAGCAACTATTGGCTTTGAATGACTTTGGTCCCACAGGCTAAAACATTGTTTTTCTTTCTAACATTTAAGAAAATAGTCACCCATCTGATTCAGCAAAATATCAAATCCACAAGTTTACTTCTAAAAATTATTACTTTTAAAAGAGAGCGCCAGATTAGTAAAGAGGGTCTCAATGGGGTGGCGGCTTTTACGGTTAACGGTTAAAATTTTGGCTTTTTTACGGCTAACGGTTAATTTATTTCCATTACGGTTAACATGAGTTAAAAATTAGTAGCTTTTGTTTTTAGAAGTTAAACATTAATTTTCATTGTTATAAATCATACTGAAAGCCGGTCTTTGGACCCTTTTGAGATGAAAAAGTATATATATTTTTTGAAAAAATATTTAGGTTTTGCATATACCCTCAGTAAACTACAACTTTAA